>JAAAKO020005354.1:0-36818 GCA_010015015.2 Bolitophila cinerea | reverse complement strand
ACGTGTTCTGTTTATTTGACTATTTTTTTTTTTAAATAAAAAATCGCTCTTGTTTGGCCAAGGAAAATATCCTGCACCCAAAAAATCGTGACGATAAGTCACAACTAGCTTGTGACTTATTCTAAAGTGAATTAACATCACGAAAATTCATGGCAACAAGTCACAGTCCGCCTGTGCATTACTCCCACGATTTTTAGTCTTGGGAATAAGCCAAGGAATTAACGCGCTGGAGAACAGTAAGTGCGAAATTATTAACATTTCTATGTTCCATCTCACAAAAAATTATAATAAAAGTAAAAACAGTTTTTGCTAATCTCTTACTTGTTTTTTGAAACTAATACTCGATTTTTCCTGGCGGTAAGTCTCTTGAGAATAAGTCACAGTCGGCCTGTGGATTTTTCATGAGAATAAGTCTCAATTTCTTGACGTTCAGTCTCATTATTAAAAAACAAAAAAAAACAACAACAAAATTCACGGTGACAATAATGCTCAATCGCCGTGAGATTAGATCTCTAGAGATTAATTCACCACACCGCCCATGGATATGGCTAAATATATATAGTAGATGCGATTGCGGCCGGCGTCCCTTAATTGGCCTAAATCCGATTGGCCAAATATTTTTGTTTTTTGCTTGAATTTAACTTTTTTTGGAATGAAAAATAAAATAAAAATATAATAAATAATAAGAATCGAATCAATGATTTTATTAAAAAATAACCGCAGTTTAGGTTATTTTTTAATAAAATCATCGATTCGATGCTTATTATTTATTATATTTTTATTTTATTTTTTTATATATAAAGAAGTTTTATACAAACTTGAATGGGTGTTGGGGGAGGGTTAGGGAAGAAAAACTAGAAGTTTATAAAGGCGAAAATGTGATACCTTTAGTCGATCGTTATTGTTTTTTTTCAGTGAGAACTGTTATTTTAAGGTTCACATTATTTTATTTTAGCAGCACATTCCTAGAATATAAAAACATACCAATAATATTTTTTTGTTACCAAAAATAAATTATTTTTACGGACATTAAATCATTGTACCCATCAAAAAATTAAACAAAAAAATAATGTTACCGAAAAGAAATCGTGTTTTTTATTTGAAAATAAATTATTATTTCGATGGGGTTTTTGCTTTATTTTTTTGATTATTTCGATTTTGGTTAAGGAAAGATTAAAAATTCCATATTGTTCAGATTTTCAAATTTGTTTGATTTTTGGGGAAAATATATAACTGTTTTTTACAATAAAAAAAAAAATCAGCCCAATGATGATCCGAAATTGTATTTTAATATTTTTTTGTCACTAGTCGAAGTCTGTAGAAGCAATCGAGTCGAATCGATTGAAATCGAGTGAGCTTATGTAAATGTTTGTTTCCACACATGCTAGAGATTTTTTCTTGGCTAGCGTAAGAAAAGTCACTCTTCCACTACTGATCAAATTACCAATAACACATAATAAAAAGAAATTCCAATAAAATATTTGCGCACTTAAACACAATCACAATCGACCAGTTTAATATCGCATAAAAGACATATACATAAAAATGTATATACGTATGTGATCGTGTGACCCCTATGTGAACTTATGTTTTTCACATAACCAAATAACAATATAATACACGCACACAGTCGCACACGCATACACTACGTATGCCGGATTCATTATGCGCTGCGCACTCTATCTATGATTCTCATCATCGAGAACATGCGCGCGCAGCTTCAGCGTATATGCGTAAGCGAACCCTCTTTACATAATATGCGAATACGATATACAAACATATTGGCCCCTCCTCAAAAATGATGCTACTCACACTGCTCATATACCAAATACCAACTATATACGCCAGCATGACGTCTGATGTGCGTTCATGGAAACAATGTGTCACACACACACAGTGGCCCAGACATAAGGGTATATCGCAATATATGTTGTACGGTCGACTGTGTACGCGTCAGCTATACGCCTATTGGTTGCTAGGGCGGAGTTACTTGTATCAAGCTTAATTGACTATAAAAAGCCAATGATTCGGGATTCTTGAATCATTTTCGTGTGCGGTTTTCACGGTGCGCGTCACTATACGTGTTTTTCCTTCCTAGCGTTCGTCAGTGTTCCGAAAGTGGTGATCATCAAAAATATACTGTAATCCCCAAATAGTGCACCCGTGAAACTGGGGTTTGAACGTTATTATATAGATTAAAAGTAAAAAGTGATCAATGTTTGTGTAAAGTGTGTGATCGACATTTAAAACTTTATTTTCCGAGAAAATAAATACAATATGGAGACCTCTACATTTGAAGATCAAATCTTTGCTGACTTCTCAGGACCACTAAGTCCACTGGGTGCTAAGCCTCTGCTCACCCAACAAGGTGGACACAGTATTCAGGTTATGCTTGGCATTCCCAATTCTGGTGATCTCTGCAGCAGTCAACGACTGCCAGAAGTACACAGTCTTCTGCCAGGATCCCCAAAGATTGATCACTACAAAAACCTAGACTACTCTAATATTCGAATTGGTTCCTATTCACCACCGTCGCACTCCAAGTACGACTATGTGAATGCCAAGCTAGACCATTACTCGCATTCACCTCCAAAAATGGATTACTCAAAGGCAATGGACTACAATTCGAATAACGGCAAGCTTGACTACTCGCCAAACGGCCAGAAGATGGATTATGAGCAACACATGCACATGTATCAGCAGCAGCCACAACAACAGCAACAGCAGCCGTCTCAGTCTATGGACTCGACAATGAACGATGACAAGAAACAGCAGGGATCCGTCGATGACACGTCGTCATTGTGCAGTTCGACACCCACCACAACCAATTCAAATGGTACGGTCGTGGTGTCAGCGGACGCCACCAGCACGGGCGGAACCACCAAGAAAAATGACAAGAAAAAGGGTGATCCCAACGGAGTGAAAAAGAAGAAGACACGGTAAGTGTGGTTGGACCGATTACTTTTACATAATGAATATCCACAATTTTTTCGTTTTCCTGGAAATGATTAAATTTCATTTATAAATTTAAAAAAAAATATAAAAATTATTGGTTTTGGGAAATATTTGCATACAAATAAATTAAAAAAGAGATAAAAAAATATATAAAAATTCTAAATACTAAAAAAAATATCAAGAAACAACATACCACTTTTTTCTTCGTCGGAATAAGCTGACCTTTTTTGGTAGCTTTTTAAAAGTTCCATATATAGACATTTTAGTTTTTGGTATTTTTTTTTGGCTTAAAAACAAAAATAAGATTTAAATTTGTTAATAAAAGATCGCATTTTAAAAAAGGATGTTACCAGAAGATTTTTTATATTTAAAGATTGTGTTCTTTGATAAATCAAAAAAAAAAATGTAAATATATGTTTTTTTGTAAATTCATATTTCGATTACAATATTTGGTGGATATTTTTATATGGTGGATTTATGCAATAGACGTATAATATCGCACACAAAATGAATTAAAGTACAAAAGGTTAACTTTAATACGAACTTTACCTAAATAGAAGTTACCAGATAATCACTTTTAATTCAAAATTTAACCTAGGATTGCTTTATAGATAAGATCATCTTTAAAATAATTTAGCATAACCATAATCTGTATTTCGTAATTTAATTCTCATCTTATTTCTTATTTTATTAAAATGTTCTTTGATACGAGTGTGTGATATAATATAAAAAGTCTCAAAACGTCAAAACATAACTTAAAAAAAACATATAATCTAAAATCTGATAATCTCCATTTATCTCTAAAGACAATAATCTCAAAAGCCAAACAACAAATCAAATATAAAGAATATTTTCTCAAAAACAAAACGCTACAGAGATAAACAATTGCGCGCATAGTTTTATATATTTAAAAAAACCGTTACAGATAAAAACGGTTACGCACTTTGTTTTACTTTTAAATAACCGTCATTGAGATTATATAGGTTTATAGGTTTTTGAGATTTTTACTTTTGAATGTTAAAAGATCCGCTACCGATTCCTCTCTGTAAACTCTTTTACTTTTATTTGTATCCCCTATTTTCATCTTTGGATGTTAAAAGATCCGCTACAGATTCCTCACTTTAAACTCTCTTAATAATTGTACAAACATATTTATTGTATCCCTATTTTCAGAACCACATTCACTGCGTACCAATTGGAAGAGCTTGAACGTGCCTTCGAGCGTGCCCCGTATCCGGACGTCTTTGCACGCGAAGAACTAGCGCTCAAGCTCAACCTTAGCGAGTCTCGCGTTCAAGTGTGGTTCCAGAATCGTCGTGCAAAGTGGCGCAAGCGTGAGCCTCCACGTAAGACGGGCTACATCGGTCCGAACAGTCCGTCAACCAGTCTCGGAACGCCGCTCGGACCACCGTTCTCGACATTCCCGCAAACGTCAACGGTCAGTCCTCCCGGCAGCGTTGACAGCTGGACCAGCTACCAGTCCCCGTACGAGCTGAGTCCGCATTTCAATCTATTGTCGCCTGCAAACAGTCCGTACGGTACATTCTCTGGTCAGTACGGGTACGTGCACGAGAGTCAATTGTTTCCTGTGCGACAGCACTTTGACTATGGCAGTCCAACTCGGGGTGCGGACGGCACTGAGACCGAGGGAAAGTCGGACCACTACGTTCCTATGGACGATAAATTCGATAATCACTGTACTGATGGGTAAGTCTCTATTCTATATACTGCAACTAAATTACAAACATCGAAACATTTGAAACCGCCGGAAAACAAAACTAACGACTATTTTTTTTTTATTTTGTGCGCAGAAATTTTAGAGTACCTCACGGCAAATACATTGAGGACAACAAGTACATGCACTCCGTCGTCAGTCCACTGGACGATCCGAAGTACTCTAGTTGTACGATGGAGGATCTATCTATGAAACAACAGTTTGCCACCAATATTGCGATAGGCGGTTGTCATCCGGGTGATGACAGTGCTTCCGGTACAGATAACAACGGTATGACGGTAATTAAGTCCGAAGACGGTGGTATTTCGCACAGCTACGTTTTGCCGCCTTTTTTGCATTGAAGCAAATGTTGTTTCGTCGGAATGCCGCACACAGGACAACCGCGTCGGGCATATGTCCACGAAACAACAAAGGCAGGGTACACAATAGATCGTATTATTAAAGCTATAAACAATATTTTAGAAATTCGTTGAACTATTACATTGATTATAGTTTTACAAAGCTGTGAGTGATAGTGAGTCAACAAATAAATAAACTAAATATATATATTTTTTATGTAAGTTTGTAAATATTCGATATCAGAGTCGACAAAAATCCAAAGTCTTGCCAAAAAACAAAATAGTTTTTACTAAGATAGTATATAGAATAAATAAGCTTTCACCGCACGTGGCATTATAACCCTCAAATTATACACATGGCAATGATGAGTTAATCAACTATAACCTCAAAATAATTTCATGTCAAATTATGGACAATTTGCAAACATCAATATTTTTAAACTGTAAATACAAAAAAAAATAATGTCTAAAAAAGTAGGTTTATTGCTTTAGTTTTCATCGCATGTGACAAAACCTCAAAAGTATACAACTCATCGTTTAATGATAATTCGAATTCAGCGATATCCTCAAGTTGATAATAAAGATAAATCATAATATATTTAAAAATTTAAAATTAAAACGTGTAAATACTCAAAATCAATTGACAAAATCCAAAGTCTTTCCAAAAATTATTGTTAGTTATAAATAAATGACATATAACCTCCAAATTGTAAATAAATACTTGTATGTCGGATTTAGTATGGCCTCGTGAATTTCTGGTCTATAAGTAAAAACAAATATGATTGATTCATATTTAATATTGTAAATAATTTTTGTTGCCGCATTCCAAATGTGCCTTATAATTGTAATACATTTATTTAGGTTAAGCGCGTTAAGTATTTGTATTTGTTTGGTTATTTAACAAAATATTGGTTCCTAATAAGTATTTTGTATTGAATCCTATCTCGTTCACACCATGTCTTTATAAATATAAACTGTATTAGTTAATTTACAATTTAAATATTATTATTTTGCTATTATTAAAATTTATATATTACAAATCATATTGATGTGGATAATTTTTCGAGCTTTTACTCACACTTTTAAGTGACATTTACGTTTTTTGTGATTTATTTAATCAATTACTAAAATTTACAAAAGAAAACAAAGTAAAACTCAGCAGTGTTGTTAGATTGAAATAATTTATAAAATTTATAGGTTATGACGAAATCGTATTTATGTTTATAACGAGGTTTATATTCAAAAGCAATAATGCCGCCGGCATGCGCGTCATGAAATCACTCAAAAAGTGTATTATATATCGATTTTATAGGTTTTGTAAGAATATTATTATTATTATATGTTTTCTAATATACCTATATGCTATAAGTATTAAATATATAGTCAAAAAAAAAAATTAAATAGTTTTTATTTATTAACATTTTTTTATATTAAGATGTTTTAGAAAGGTGCCTAAACAAACCGTTATGCTGTGATTTTGGCTTTAGCCGGCTTGTGGCCAAGAAGTCATATATTTCCGCCTGATTCGTGAAAAAATAAAATATATGTTTTGAAATCAAAATGGGCCGATTAGGCTTAGCTGTTCATTCTAGGGTTAGGAGCTTTTAGGGTTGATCTTAAATTATATTATTTACTCGCATATTTGAAAAATTCAAAATTATTTAAATAATTATCATTAAACCTCAAATTAAAAAAACTCTTAAAATAGTAAAGAACAAGATTAAAAATTAAAAAAGTTTCTACTTAATACATTTTAACAAACATCCGCGTTTTTATCGTCTTCAAACTATTAAAAAACGTAATATTAAAATATGTAATATTTGGATACGTCAAAGTCGACTGCCTATTTTAAAAAAGATGTTCATTACCAAAACATAACCTAACTTTTTTTTGGATCAATATTCATTTTATTGTTGTATTTAAATATTATTTCATTTATTTAAATTATATTTATTATCATTTCAATTTTATAAACATGCAACATGTCATTTGTTAGTAAAACTCAATTATATTATTATTTATATATTTTTTTAAAAGGCATTTAATTGTATTTAGTTTATTTTAAATTGTGCTCCATTTTTTACTCACATTTATTCAAATTTATTTTTTTATTTTATGGATTTTCATCATAAATTTTCATTCAAGAAACGAACGCACCCTTGTCCATATCAATGGGTTGCGTTCTGATAGTATGACTTTTGACTGTCAAAGTTGTTTTTATTATTGTTTTGAATTTACAACATCACCGGTGATTCCTGATTTTTACTTGCATTCATTCCTTTCCAAGGATTCTTTTGTAAAACTATCTGTGTCTTGTCTAATGCGCCATCAACACAAAACAGAAAATATTATTTCGATTAGTTTTTTCCTAAAATATGTGAAATTATGTTTTCGATACGATTGTGTACAATAAACTATCAGGCTCAACGTAAAATCCAAACACTTCGTAGCGCTGTAGTAGATCTGTATAACGTCCCTAAGGAACCACCCAAAAATAATACGGATTTTTTCATGCAAATCCTAGGTAAGCATAACCATACTTCCTTTGATTTAATTTTTAATACCATTTTTGAGCGGTGCACTTTTCTAGAATTAACAAATCGGTCCAAGGGCAGAGCTATAATCAAAAAACGTCCGACACTCGCAACTACACGCCAAGAGGATATTGTAAAAACTGTAAATCTGCTGAAGTCATACGATATATCGAATGAAGAAATCCAAAAGTGGCCAGTTTTGCTGACCCGTAGTTCTTCGACATTGCAAAACTACAGTGAAAGTCTTAAGGAGTGTGGATTTAAGAATATAGATGCCTTTAAGCTAGCCAAATTTATCTCTTGCCAAAACCGAAGCGTTCGGGTACTAAAAGTACACGGTTTTATCGATCAAGATGTGAATGTTAGCGAGCGTCTAGCTAGTTTTTTGCCAGACATTGATAAATCAAAACTAGACAAATACACTGATGACGAATTACCTTTGAAGGAACACCGATACATGATACTAGATGTCTACTTTCGTCAGCGACTGAACATGACAAGTGAGCAAATACAAAAAATTCTAAAAACTTCGTCACCTACGGTGCGTCACAAGTCAATCCAGTCTATTTACCAAACAATTCAGTTGCTTCTTAACGAATTCGCATTCACAAAAGAGAATATACAGAACAATACGTATTTGTTAAACGCAGATCCTGTCAATTTGCACAGGCTTTTACATGAAGTTAAGTCTGTGGCAGGCGTTAATATTAGAGAAATCGTTAACAAACATCCAAATATTACATTGGCAAATTGTGATTCTCTGAAGAGCTGCGTAGAGCATATCCTAGCCTTCGGCATTCCGGAAGAGGCTATCGCATGTTGTTTTGATGTTTTGACAATGTGTTCGAATACAGTGTATGAACGTTTGATTGAGCTGCAGAAGATCAAAGAATTCGATGTACACATTAATCATCCACAAATCTTGCGACTTGTATACTATCAGACAAAGGCTAAAATACGCCTGGAGTATTTGAAGCAGTTAAAAGTAAAATGTGCATCTCTGCATTTGTTGTCGGGTAACTCGGAATCTTTTGAAAAGTATGTTACTGAAATCAAATTAAAAATTATTATAATTTGTAAACAAACATTTTAGGTACGTAAGAGATGGGTCGGATCAGGCGAGAACCAGAGACGCTGCCTCTATGTTGGCTAAATACTTTAAGAAATCGACAGAAGATATACGAAAAATACTACGTCGTCATCCAAATCACTTTAACGTGCCGATACTATCCGTAAAGACTACATTCGATCACCTGAAGAACCTTGGCTACGATACTAATACGATTTACCGTAACCTGCACATTTTGCTCTATCCAATGTAACTATTTCAAGTTTTTTTATTAAGTACAGCTAATTTTGAGATATTTCCTCTATAGACCTCGAATTGAAAAACAACTCGAAGCGATCTGCAAGCAGGGAGCCTACGCTGATCTGACATCTGTACCTCTAACCAAGGACAAACAACTTAGCCTCTGTCTGTATCTTATCGAACTAGAGTTCCATTTTAGTGGTGATGGTATATGGATGGAACCAATTCAGCAAAACGAAGATGATACGCTGAAATTAGGCGAGAGTATATTTCTTTGAGATGATTATATATATGTATATAGTTAAAAAATTGTTTAATTTGTGTTATCTTCAAAAGATAAAATCAAAATATTTGAAATTATCGAAATAAAATATTTCTGAAGATTGTAATATGGTCTGAACTTTACTTTAGGGCCTCTTCCTGAAAAAAAATATTTTTAGGAATGTAGTGGACGTTGTCCTTTTTAGGAAATTTGGAAACCCTGCTAAATAACTCCTGAAGAGGAAGGCTTTTTTAAATATTTATGTAGTTTTTTTATGCAATTTAAAAAACGATTTATCTCCAAGCTCCAACATTAAAATATATAAAAAAATGAATACGAATTCGAACGTACTCTTAAAACTATATAACAAATCCGTTCACGATTTAATTGTATAGGTTGCGTTCTGTATATTTGAACTGTCACTCAGAATCCCGATTCGATCCAGCGAATTATTGTTTTGATTTTTATATCAATAACCTCTCGGGCGCTCACAAATTATGTCCAAATATGTTTTCGATACGGTTGTGTACACTAAACCAGACTCAACGTCAATTCCGTATGATCGGTACAGCTGTAGGAGACATATCGACTGTATCCAAGAAAGCTCCAAAGAACAATGATGAATTCTTTTTTCGAATTCTAGGTAAGCATAACCTTACTTTCTGTTATTTCTCAAATATAACATTTATTTATGTTGTATGTAATCTAGAATTATCAAGACGTACCAAGGGAGCAGACATGATCAATAAACTACCAATTCTGGCCACTATTTGTCCCGATGAAATCGTAAAATCTTTGAATCTACTAAAGTCATACGATATACCAATCGAGGAAATCCAAAATTGGCCCATTTTGTTGACTCGTAATGCCTTGACATTGCACAATCATCATCAGGGATTGCTTGAGTGTGGTTTTAAGAATATAGACGCTTTCAATCTAGCCAAATTCATTGTTTATCAAAATCGAAGCGTACGCATACTAAAAGCACACGGTTTAATCGATCGCGATTTGAACATGAGCGAACGTCTGGCTAGCTTTTTACCAGACCTTGATACATCCAAACTGGACAAGGACTCTGATGAAATATTGCTGAGAGATCGTCGACACATGATACTGAATGCCTATTTTCGGCAGCGACTGGACATGACGGACGAGAACTTACATAAAGTGTGGAATGTTTACATGACCGTGCGGCACAAATCCAACCAGACAATCTATCGCACACTTCAGTTTTTGTTAAACGATTTGGCGTTCACAAAAGAACGCATTCGAAAAAATCCCTATGTACTGTACGCAGACCCCGAAAATCTGTTTAAACTACTGTATGAGGTTAAGTCTGTGGCAGGAGTGGATATTCGGGATATTATGCAACTGCGTCCGAAAATTGCAATGACGAATAGTGCATCTCTACAGCGTTCTGTTGAGCACATTCGTGCCTTTGGCATTCCAGAGGTGGCGATTGCAAGCTGTTTTGAGGTACTAACACTTGGTGCAAATACAGTGTACGAAAGATTGATTGAGCTCAAGAAGATCAAAGAGTTTGATGTGCTCGTAAATCATCCTCGAATATTGAGACTAGTGCACTATCAGACAAAGGCTACGATTCGCCTGGAATATTTAAAGCAGTTGAAAGTAAAATGCGTTTCTCTGCACGTTTTGTCAGCTAACTCAGAAGCATTTGAAAAGTAATTATCAATAAAAAAAACTTTGTTTTAAAAAAATATTTATATTTATGAATTTTAGGTACGCTCGAGATGGCTCAGACCAGACGAAGGGGCGAGACGCTGTTGTTATGTTATCCAAATTTTTCAAGAAACCAACTGTAGAAATTCGAAAAGTTCTATGCCGTCATCCGAACTATTGCCATGTACCCATACTCTCTGTGAAGACCACTTTGGACCACCTGAAGAAAATTGGATATGACATTGCCGATATTTACAGTAACCTGCACATTTTGCTCTATCCAATGTAAAGATTTTCCTAACACATTTTAATGTAATGCCGATACTGACTGTTTTTTTTTACAACAGACACCGCATCGACAAACAACTGGAAGTGCTTAACCAGGAAGGAGCCTACGCTAACCTTATCACAGAACCATTAACTAAAGACAAGAAACTTCGTTTATGCCTATATTTAATCGAGCTAGAATTTCATTTTACCGGTGATGGCATTTGGATGGAACCGATTCAGCAGAGCGAAACCTATCTGATACCACCACCTGAGATACCTAGTACACTAATGAAAGACTACAGATTCGGCAAGTCGCCGAAAGTGATCGAAAAGAGTTTCCTGTAGGGATAATTGATCTTATCTCTAATATTATGTAAGCGAAATCTGTTTTTTGTATTTTTTTGTGAATTGCATAAATATAAATAGTTAATTATTTTATTAATAACTTGTCAGCATACTTTTAATGGTTCAAATGTGGTTAAATTACAATTTCATCAATAATAAGCGGGTGCGCGTCACAATTTCTAGCGACATAATTTGATTTTCAGGAATTGCGTCGCGACAGTATTTCTGAATCGCTTTATGGGGGCAAATAGAAATTATGGCGCGTCAGAATTTCTCAACAAAATAATTTTTGAACAATATATTTTGTACCGACAAATAAAATTTGTTGTTTTAATAAGATAAAATCAAGTCTGGTAATATAAACTATGTTAATGTGAGCTTAGTCTCTATAAATCAATGGCCACAGCAAAATCGATTAAAACTTAATGTACCTAAAACTCAGGCTATCATCCTATATAAAACTAAATTGGCGAACCCGGCGGATGTAAATATTTTGATAGACACAATGTTGACTTGGGACGACAATATTGGGCTTATTGGTTCTAAAGTGTCCGGTACATTGAGAATAATTTACTCTTTAAAAAAATTACCTATCTCTTCAAATGCGACAAAAACTTGTAATTTCTCTGTTGATTCCACATTTCTTGTATGGAATGTATTTTTTTCAATGTGTGGCGCATTATGTAAACATAAACTTTAGATGTGATTGATTGCTTGCACTCGGTTTGTTTATGGACTTAAAAAGCACGACACGTTCTGTGAATTTTTTATCTACTTTAAATATAGATTGTCAGTTTTCATTTTTAAAATCTTGAACACAAGGCAGCTCGTACTAGAAACTTAAATATTCCTGCACACTCATCATCTGCTCTCGCCAATAAAAAGTATGCTCAGCTCGCATTTGGAATTCGCTTCCAAATGATGTTAAGTTATTACGAAATTTAAGCAATTTTAAAATTCAAGTTCAAGTTTTTTGAAACTCGTATTTTAATTTAATTCTTTGTTTGTACTTTTTTTGAACCTTTATTTAAAATTTCGAAGTTTCTCTTGGGGTTTTGATATTTAATATATATTTAAACGCAAACACCTGCACGCAGTGTATGTGCAATATAAACACATATTCAGATTCCTCTATACACGATGTGAAAATTGCTACTTTGGCCATAATTTTTATAGTTTTAAACAAGCAAAGTTTTTAGTTGTATGTTAAATTTTTTTAGCTTTTAATCTCTTTTTTTTATTGGCAAATCTTTACTTTAGGGGCGCCGGTGACGTTAAAAAAAATTTTCTTTATTTTCCTTTATTTCTATTTCTTATTTCTTTATTATTCTCTACTTTATTACCTACGAAAGTAAATTTTAAAACAATAACATGTGCGGTTACAATAAATAAACATTTAAAAATCAAGCGCGCGGCAGCGCGCTATTAGAATACTGCTATTTCCAAAAAACGTAATAATAGTAACAAAAAACAAGTGAAAGACTGGCAAAAACTATAATATCACTGACAAAAAATCTAATTTTTTTGTAAGTATTGCTTGTGTTTTGATACTATTGTTGTATTTTCTATTCTGTCAAACATTTAGGTAAAAACCTAAAATATAAATAATAACGACACAATTTCTGAAAACAGGAAATTATGACGCGACAGATTTTCTAAATTTAAATTGAAATGGAGGCAAATAGAAATTCTGTAGCGTCTGAATTTTTAATTTCAAAAATTCTGTCGCGTCAGTTAGTATTTTCAAGTATTTCTAAATTTTGGTTTAAAAATTGTGACACTGCACCATAAGAACCATGATGAGTATCGGTGTGAGTCTGTGAGTATCAGACTGAGGGTTTGTGATAAAATACCATAAATTTATATTATTATAAAAATATAATTTATACTTTTTTATCTTGTTCCAAGTTTATTTCCACATTATTTAATATATTTAGAATAATCATGATAGAGTTTCTTCATATTTTAAAATACATGTAACATTTTATTAGAAAAATATTTTCAATCTCATTTTAAAACAAACACAACCAAATACCGCCAAATACCAAATAAAATACAGATTTTTAAAATAAAAATATTAAAAATTTGAATATTTTTGAACTTATGACTATTGAACGCACTCTTACAAGCGCCATCTATGTTTGAGCACACTAATTACAAAAAGCAATGTCCGCCGCGTCATATCCGGCTTTGTTCTACCTTAAAAAAATACGACGCAGTTTCTATAACATTCTTCATCTATCCACCATTGTGAGTAAACGTGTTTTTAATTTAGTGTATTAAAGTTTGGATCTTGGTCGTAACTATATAATAAAGTGATAGTGTTAATTGTGAACTCAATTTATAATGGAGGTTGCTATTAAAAATGAGGCCGCTACTCCACAGCCCCAAAGAGCACCTAAGCAAATGCAAGCTCCATCGGCTCCTCCGGCACTTGTAAAAGGTGGAGTTGCCCCGAAAACAGAAGGGGGTGATAATAAGAACATGAATAATAGCCGATTCAATAATTCGGTCCAAGGGGGTAATCGTCAAGGAGGAAATAATCGTGGTGGCGGACGTGGCGGAAACCGATTCAACGGTGGACGTGGTGGTGGTGGAGGAGGCGGTCCTGGAGGACCCCAACAAGGTGGCGGACGTCAAGGAAACTACCGTCAACAAGATGTAAGTAGAATATCTGGTTGCTTATATTAGGGTTTTCAAGATTTCAATTTTTTCTTGAGGTTTGCAAATGGCGATCACGGCCATGTTTTTTCTTGAATTATAGATTTTACAAAAATAAAATCAATATACAAGCTTTGCTATATTTTTACTACGTTTTTATGTCTTAAAATGCTATTCCGTGAAGTCTTACACCTTAAATATAAAATCTTAGTATTTTAAAATCCAACGTGGATAACCCTACTTTTTCTACGAACCGGTTCTAATTTGTATCCAATTTCTTTCAGGGTAATGAGAGTGTGGTCAGTGGCGGTAACGACCAACCAAACCGCGGTGGCGGAGGAGGAGGTGGCGGCGGTGGTGGTGGTCCTGGGGCTGCCGGTGATCGCAGCATGCATATGAAAAACCGTAATATGCGAAATAATGGTAACAATGAAGACTTCTTGATTGCCCAGCGTTTGGCCAATTTGCAAGGACCCACGCACGATATTCCATCGATCGAACACGAGGAAGTCAAATTCTCTGGCCGTAATCGTCTGTACATTGGCAATTTGACCAATGATATTAGTGAAGAAGAACTAAAAGAGTTATTTTCGCCATACGGTGAAGTAAGCGAGGCATTCTTGAACGCAGAGAAATTCTTTGCCTTCATCAAAGTTGACTTCCGTGCTAATGCCGAAAAGGCAAAGCGTGAACTCGATGGATTCGTACGCAAGGGACGTGCACTGCGTGTACGTTTCGCACCAAATGCAACGACAATTCGATGCAAGAATCTGACACCTCACGTATCAAATGAACTTTTGTACAAGTCCTTTGAAATTTTCGGCAAAATTGAGAAAGCCGTCATCATTGTTGATGACCGTGGAAAATCCACTGGTGAAGGTATTGTAGAATTTTCACGCAAATCATGTGCCATGGCAGCCATCCGGTATTGCAATGAGAAATGTTTCTTCTTGACCTCTTCTCTGCGCCCTTGTGTGTCTGAACTCTTTGAGCATAGCGATGATACTGATGGTCTACCAGAGAAATCTTTGAACCGTAAGAATCAAGATTACTATCAGTCTCGCCAGATGGGACCCAGATTTGCCGAGTTTGCTTCGTTCGAGCATGAATACGGCACCAGGTGGAAGCAGTTGCACGAACTCTACAAACAGAAGCATGAGGCTCTTAAGAATGAAATGCAAATGGAAGAAGATAAACTGGAGGCACAGATGGAGTTTGCTCGTTATGAACACGAGACTGAGCAATTGCGTACGGAACTTCGCCAGCGCGAAATCGATCGTGATCAGCGCAAGAACAACTGGGAAATGAAAGAAAAATATGCCGATGAACAGCGTATCAAGTCCGAGGAGGCAATGCGTCGTGCACAAGAAGAAATGACCCAGCGAATGGGCAAGCAGGAGGAGGAGCTGCGCCGGCGACAACAAGAAAACACTTTGTTTATGCAAGTAAGTAGTTTTAAATGAAAATTCTATTGTATTCTTTAATTTAATGATGATAAACTTTGGTCCGTGTTTATGATTTTCTTTGATTATAACTTTAAAACCTCTACTGAAAAAAATAATGAATAAAAATAATATAAAATTCTGTCATTTTACAAAGTAAATTAACCAAATAAATTGTGTTAGGCACAACAGTTGAACTCTTTGCTAGACGCTCAAGAGAATGACATTATTCCTGATCTGGTACTGAATAATGGCGGAGTTAATCTTGGCGGTGGTAACAATGGCAACAACGGTGGCGGAGGCGGTGGTGGCGGTAATAATCGCAACTTCAATGGTCCCAATCGCGGTGGTGGCAACTTCCAAGGTGGTAACAATCAGGTATGTTCGACAACATCTACAAGAAATGGCGCGTTTTAATAGTACTTGCTCGCTCATTATGGGCATTTTTTTAAAATAACAATCTTGCACATTTGTGTTGCAAGTTAAAAAGAAATACTTTATTATCAAAAATGTTTGCTATATTGTATCGCTCTCTCTATTTCTGGTGGTTTTCCCGGTTCTCAGTATTAATTATCGACAGCAACTGTGTTACGTTGCGCTAAGTAATATTTATCTGAAATATATAAATAAAACGAATATTTGGGATCCCATAATGGGATATATTTAATTAACAAAAACATGGCCTAGTAATTGTGCTTTGTTTTATATAAAACTATCTGATTCAGCCATAAACCTAGTATTTAGGTTTATATGCTACAACAAAAATATATTGTGGGTTTGTATCCATAAAATACAAATATTCGATAATAACAATTTTAAAACTTATTTTTTTAAGACATGAATTTATTAAAAAAATTCTTGGATTGTTTTTCTGAAAAAATATAATATTTATATTGGGCTGGGCTGGACTTATATGCTTATTTTAATGGTTTGGACATTTTTATTACCTAAATGGAATAATGCAGCAATAGAATAATCTGCAAACTTGGAAAAAACTTCACCATGAAGTTGAAAAAGGGTTACTAAATGATCGAGAAGCTCGACATTAAATATTTTATATTTACTGCTATGATGTTTATAATAGTCATACAAAACTGGGTTATATTTTTTCTCTCTTACTCGCTATCTTAACCTGTTGTCGATAAATACTGAGTACCAATTTAAATCAAAATATCTTTACATAGCAAACATTATTTTCTGTTGTACAAATATATCAAACAAATGGGATTTAAGCAAATATAATTAATTTTGAAAATTGCTTAAATACTATTTGAGAATATTGAAAATGCAAATTCAATATGATTGAGATTGCATTTTTAATGGAAATTACAAATGGACTGAAGTGACTTTCGGATAGCGTTTAACCAACGACATTTATAATGATGGAAGTGGATTCATCGTATGTTACTGAAAATGTATTTGAATGTGTTTTACTCTTTTGTGTCGCATTTCATCAAAAACCATGACAATAGTACGAACAATTATGTGTTTATATATCTACCCTTTTTGGGAAAAAGCTTTATATCTATCTCAGAAAACATAAGTATACTTACAAGATGGGAACGGGAACGCTTAACTATAATTATTGACTAAATTATCTCAACTATATAAATATAAAACTGATTAAAACATGAAACAAATATATATAAAATGCCCTATCAAAAATATACATTTTGTTTAGGTTGAATAAAACTCACTCATACAATTGAAATATTACTAAACACTTATTTTGGAATGAAATAACAGTGTTATTTACTCTGAATCTAATTATATGTTAGATCGATAATTCAAGGTGTATGTGTTTTAACCACAATACGGCACACCTGATACCATTTGTTCACGTACTATTGTCTGGTTATATACTTACAACAACAAAGTAAAAGAAATTAAACTGATACTGAACAATCTCTCACTCGAAACAAAAAGAACACTTGTCATTATAAATAGAGGTGAACAACATTTGAAAATCACACGACAACCCGAATAATGTTGTTTAGAATTTAAAATTACAACACCAAACATAAGTGTGGATTGTGTTTAATAACATTTTAACTAAATATATTTTTCCTTTCTCTCAACCAAAAAAAAAATCATTCTTGTGGATAAACACAAATCTATCCACTCGATGAACACAAAAATAGGATTCATTCATGGATTTTGGACAGCAGAATAATAGGGGTAATCAAGGTGGTGGCGGCGGCGGCGGTAACATGGGCGGCAACCGTGGAGGTGGAGGCGGAAATAACCGATGGAACAACAATAACCAACAACAGAACGACGGCGGATTCCAAAATAAGCGAAGACGATTCTAAGCCCTCCATACTTATTTTGTGTAAACATTTTTACAAAATATTTATTGAAACACAGATTCAGAGAGAAAGAGATGATAATATGCAATAACACGTATGCATAAACACATTTAACACACTCTCATTCCTATGGACTTTTAAACATAAACCAAAACAACAATATCAATAACGTACATAATTACGTTTTTTTATTATAAATTTTCGCTTGCCAGAATCTGGCTAAAATGATCTATTACTTTTGATTGTACCGATGTATTGATGAAGAGTTTTTTTTTATATATGTGGATTTAGATATAAGTATTTTTAGACAAATTAGTATTGCATCCATATTTGGGTTTTAATTTTAGTATAAACAAATATTTAATAATTTAATTTAAATACAAATTATCTCATAATACATTCGTTAGGTCGATCTGTGTGAATCGAATACGCAATATCTTTTCTTAATATTTGTAGCTAATTGATTTGTTTATTTGGAAGAGTGAGTCTTTCTTATAAACAATCAAACATACACTCTAAAAACATAAAA
Organism: Bolitophila cinerea; assembly: GCA_010015015.2. NCBI lineage: Eukaryota > Metazoa > Arthropoda > Insecta > Diptera > Mycetophilidae > Bolitophila > Bolitophila cinerea. The sequence continues at coordinate 18,446 of JAAAKO020005354.1, read as the reverse complement.
ACAATCCCCACACACAAACTTTTCAAATTCTTATTTGTATTGTTTAACAAGAAACATGTTTAACTCTTATAAATATTCAAATAAATACTTAAAAACTAATGCAAACTAGATGAAAATATGTTCATCGCTATTTGACTAAAACTTATTTTGACAAACTTCTTTGGGATACAAATCTGATCCATTGAAACTAGTTTATTATAAATTACTATTCTCTCTTATTTACAAAATGCTATACTATACTCTTATTAAACAAATTATTTTCCCCCAAACATATGTTATTGGTGGGATTTTAAGATTTAAAAAACGAAAAAGTTTCAATTGATCAGATTTGAATTTTTCGATTACTATATTTTCTAGGTGAGTTGGATTTTAAATACAAAAGAATGCGCTACGTTGACTGAACGCTTGAATTTACATGCAAAATTTCACTGACTTGCAATAGGTGATTTTTTGTATTGTATCTTTGATCTCAGACACTAGAACATGAGCACGTTGTATTAGATGGGAACTTCGTTGTTATGACTTGCTTGAACCAGCTATGAGTGTTTGTGTTTTTTTAAATCTTATTATTAATTACACTTTTCCTGTATAGATTTTTTTATATAACAAATTGATTGAACAACCAAAACCTAAATTTACTGAAATAAACCATAAACAACTTAAGTTTATTTTATCACATGTTTGGTATTGTGATAAATGCTGCCAAAAAAAAAACATCTTAGCACAATATTTGTATAATCTGAATCACTATTTTGTAGACTTTATTTTATGTTACTCCTTATTATTTCTTATCTACTTGTTTTGTTTGAAATCTATGATTTTGTGTGGTTGTGTGTGTTGCACATTGTTTTGATAATTATAAATATGTATACGAACGTATAAACATGCATATAGTAAATTATAACTAAAATGGTATGATGGAATATTTTCACCCGTTGATGTTTACTGAATGTTACATCACACCGACAAAATACTTGGCATCGTCCTGAACGCTGATCGGAAGACATAATACTAACCTCGTCGGCGATGCAATCTAAAAATCTGCAAAACATATATTTCTAATTTGCTGCGAACTGTTTCTCTCAAGTGTTGTCACTTCATCTTGCAGTAAAGGTAAGCAATACTACAATACAATACTTTCTAATCTACTATATAATATTAGTACTATAACATCATATAGTATAGTATGTCACACATATGCAATGTGTTGCTTGTAAATCTCTTGTATGCTTTAGTAAAGCTGCTAAGGCACCACTGGTTTACTGTTATGTATGCATATATGCATACATCTACAAGTACATATCCTGAACTCTAATTTTTTGTCAAAAACAATTGTTTACCAATGTGCAATATTGAAATATATATGCGGCTATTTATATAGCTCCTTAACATATTATTGGTAGATTTTTCAGTTGTTTCTAAAACTGTATAAACTGCCTTATTTATTTCTGACTGTATAACCGTCTACCGCAATGGAAACCAATCTATAAAAGTTGCCTTGTTGTTTCCGAGCTTCTATGTAACCACCAACGATAATATTGTGTGGCCAATGGACTGACTATATCTCGCCTAAATCAAGGAACTAATCAAATATTCACTATAACGATTTTATTAGGAAAATGTTGTTCGTTCTCTCTGTCAATCTAAAACACGTGAAACCCTTGCTAATTCCTATTTATTTTCACAGATTGCTGTTGCTGGATAATGCTGGAGAATACTTGACTGTAAAACCAGCTGAAATTAATTTTGAGGTATGTGTCACACCAAATTAATTTAATAACAACTAACATCTTCAATGATTATACAACCGGATCTAATTTCTTAGTATTTTTGATGATAAACATGCATTTTCTATGAGATTTCTTATCAATAAAGCTTTTTACAAATTGAGTTCTTTTTATAAAAATAATAACATTGTTTTACTTGTTTTCAGACATTTTTTGTACCGAGATCGTGTGGACAAACACTTTGAACTGTTTTGACTAAATGGTACGTATTTCATATTTTTCGGTAAAAGATTTAAAAAAACAGTGTTTCAATGATTATACAACCGGATCTAATTTCTTAGTATTTTTGATTGAAAACTATGCATTTTTTATGAGATTTTTAACATTATCAATTAGTTTGCTGTGTGCTGTACAATTTTTCTAATTGCATATTTATTATTTTCCAGAATCAGCAGAGTGATTTCTTTTATCGAGCTAACGGAGAGCTGCAATGGAAGTTTTGTTATTTGGTAAATATAAACATACAATTTTGAATTATTATTATTTTGTATGATTTTGTTTAATAATTTATGATGAAAATAATTACCGATTGATAAAATTATGATAATAACCTAAGGCTGCAAAATTTATTTTGTACTGAAATTATTTAAACACTAGTTATACATTACGACTAACTATAGTTGCATAAAAATACCGATAATAATTCTGTTTTTTTTTTCTTTTCAGAACGTCCTGAAAGGTTATTTTGAGTACGAATTCTAGTTTTTGGAGCCACTTAAATTATAGGTAAGCATTCGATAAAAATAATTCATTTGGAATTGATTTTTAATGATGAGTTTAATTGGTCCGTGTTGATGAATAAATTGATTATAAATCCAATTACTGAAATCAAAAATAAAACATTTAATTTTAATTATTACGATACCGTGATTTAATATTATTTTTTTATTGCAGTATTGGAGTTTTAATTGCGAAAACATGTATCCCGACCCGACTAAGTAAGGATCCTTATATCAGAAGAGAATAGGTAATATTTTCAAAAAAATTATTAGTTACGTAAACCAAAAATTTAAATTACATTTAAAACCATTCGCTGATGATCAAATCCGCTACCAACCTTCTGAAATTGGATTGCACACTCTATTCTTGAGTGTGTTTTTCGTATATTGAACGAATTCGTACGAGGCATTTATCTGAGATATTTCCAATTATCCTAAATATAAGCATTCTCATTTTGTAACATGTTGTTAAAACCTTGTCTATTATTAATTTCAGGGTATGGATGCATGCAGTTCTATAAATAAAAATATTATGATGCAGACAGCTCTTGTGGTAAGTGTATTTAATATTTTTCATTCTAGAAATGCAAATATATATCCTTAATAAATGTTTCACTGATGATCAACACACTACCAACTTTCTGAATTTGGAGCGTAGACTCTATTTTTGAGCATACGCTCCGTTATTGGATGAAATCGTACGAGGCATTTGTCTGAGCAAACATTTATTAAATATATTTCTTTTGTTTTTAAATGCGTTAGACTTTTCTAAAACTAACATTTTAATTACTTCATTTACAGATTACCGAGATTTTTTTGGCCATCCTGTTCTGGACTGTCTTTTGATGCTCCATTTAAATTCATTTGCTCTTGGCATAAATAAAGGTAAGTCAAAATTAAATTAATGGAATATTCATTTTTGAACTGAAATGATGATCACACTTCTACCAACCTTCTGAATTTGAGGGATGGACTCTATTCTTGAGGCCATCACTCGCTATTGGATGAATTCGTACGAGGCATTTATCTGATTTATTCAATATTAATAAAAAATACAATACATAATTTGCTATGAATTTAAATGATGATCACACTTTCTACCAACCTTCTGAATTTGAGTGAGACACTCTATTTTTGAGTGTTTTATTCGCTATTGGATGAATTCGTACGAGGCATTTATCTGATATATTCATTGCATACAGTGTTTTGTAAATAGAAAGAAATTCAACCTGTGTTTAATTATTACTTATTGTCTTTTTTCATTTTCAGAATATATTTGTGCGATGATGTATTATGGATGGCGTAGAATCGATTACAATTGAAAGGTATGTACATTTTTACATTTATTATGACAAAATTATGAATTATGATGAAATTAATTACCGATTGATCAAATAATGATAATAACCTAAGGCTGCAAATTTATATTTGTACTGAATATATTTTTAAATTCTCTTTTTTCATTTGAATATGATTTCATAGATTATTAACGATTTTTTCTTTTGTTTTTCAGGCGAATATCTGATGCTATTGTACGATGTAAATACGCTATTTTTACTTAATAACGTAAGTAAATACTTTGATTACATTAGTAGTGTCTTAAAATGATGATAATAATTACCGATTGATTAAATTGTGATAATAACCTAAGGCTGCAAATTTATTTTGTATCTGATAAAATATTTGCTAAAAAATATTACCTTTTTTAAATGAATTTATTTTTAACAATGCCATTATCCTTGCAGATTAACGGTGGATTGGTGATACTAACTACTAAGGCATATTTGAGACTTCATCAATTATAAAAGGTACGTTAAGCGCAAACCAAATTTACTAATTTCACAGTTTATTTGTATGATGATTTTAATTGGTCCGTGTTGATGAATTTAAATTGATTATGCTTCTCCAATTACTGAACATTCTGTAAAATATCAGCATGTATGCACTAAATATGATCTCTATTAACCTTTTTTTCTTTACAGATGTTTGGTATACTTTGAATGAAAATGGAGTTACATACAAGCAAGCTGCTCCATAAGAGGTGTGTATAATTATGTTTTAAAATTTCCTTGTGGTAAATTGTCTTTATGATGATAAATTTTATACAACTTTTGTCTTCTTTTCCCGGCATAATCTTATTGATGACCACATGTATTCTGATGTAATTTTGATGCCTGAAAACAAATACCTTGCTAAAATTCCATAAATAACGTTATTTTTTATTTCAGTTTTTCTATTGGATGGTCTGTTTCAAACAAAACCTCTTTCAAAAAAGGTAATTATCAGCAAAATTTAAGATTACCAGAATGCAAACTAAATTGATGATATTTATTTTTATTTATGTCTTCTTTTCCCGACATAACTTTTTGATGACTACTAAAAAACTGAAGAACATTACAATTAGTTTTTTTTTAATCTGCAAGTTCCCGTTACTAATGTTTATATTTTTTTTATTGCAGAATTACTATGAAGTGCTGCGACTAAAAGAGTGCTGCTGGACACCCAATTTAATTGTTGATAAAAAAATTAAATTTATTAATAATAAATGCAAATATACAATATAAAAATAGTTGTTTCGAGGAGATGATGGATGAATGTTATCTATAATATAAATATAAGGTACTTATTTCAGAGACCATACAAGTTTGGATAGCATATTTTTTAAATTCTATAAAAAATCTTTTTTTTTTATTTTGAAAACAATAGATTGTTGGCTGGTTAAATATTTTCTTGTTTTGTAAAAAGCGCTCTACGTTTTTTTAGATGTTATCGTACTTGCAAAAAGTCATAAAAATTAGGTCGCTCAATAAAAAAATGTATACATTTTGATGATTTTGCTCTTTAGTTACAAATTAAAGAACCTTTAAAAAACGTAAGTTTTTCGTATAAATTTTACTATCCTTAATGAGAGGTAGGTTAAAATTTAATAGATAGCATTGTCATCGTCAACAAGTCAAAAAATAGGCAAAGTTTCAGCTCGATTGGATAACAGACCATTAAATTCCGCGCGAGCAAGCAAGATCACAGACACGCTAAACTAATATAGAGAATTTAAAAGGGGATACATTTCCATTCATTTGCAAAATATATTCTTAAAAAGCAGCGCCCAACGGCCCTTCATAACAAACACCAAAATTTGATAGGATGTATCGCCGAATTTTAGGTGCTATGCTGTGTGTATTTATTTTTCCGTATTGATTACGTCAATCCTATGATGCATGTGTACGGCAGTACGTCACGAGTATCGCAGCTCCGATATGAAAGCAACCACACAGTAGCTAGCAAAAGTTTCAAATAAAATCTAAAACGTTGGCATAAAAGTATATCTTTTAATTGTTTTTTATTATATTTTAACTAATACTAGTTTATTAAAATTAAAACAACTTTTGAGCTTCTTCAAAAAATTGTATGGACTTTACGCAACTCAACAGTTGAGTGCAACATATGTCGCAAATTTGTTGCGGCATACCATCGTCTTCGGAAATCTGAAATAAAAAAAAAACAATTATATATAATTGACCAAATGAGATGGACTTTACCAATAAAATATATACTTACCGCATTAGGCATAATTCGATCAATATACAATAACAAACTGTCGTCTGTTGAGTCAAAAATTGGACGTAGCACCACGTCGATTGGATATAGGCTGGCACACAGTCGGCAGGTTTGAACTAAATTCCTATCTTCCTCGAACACAGCAGTGAATGGTACTTCTTTTAATTCCATTGCATTTATCAAAGATTTTGGTGAATCTATCAGATCTGAATTCTCCTTCAAGCAATCATACTCTTCGTTTTTGCTTTTTGTATTGGAAAATACCGATTCTGTGTCTGTGTAGCTGCTGTCTCTTCTATCGGTTAGTTTAACTAGGTGCGTAATGTCATCCAGTGTATTTTGTGTATTGTACAAGACAGTCGCTACGGTAGGCCGTTCTTCGTCTATGTGTTCTGTCGCATTTTCAGATATATCCGGGTTCACATCGTCCAATGGATACAGATAATTTGGAACTTCTTCTTCATCACTATTTTCAATAGTCTCGAACATATTGGAAAATCCAAGCAATTCGCTAGTTTCCACCGTTTCCACGTATGTAGTTTGCGGCACATAGTTGGTTAGATTGCACTTAAAAATCATTGGAATGGGCACAGAGACCGGACGACTTGTCTTTTTCAGTTTTGTATTGTACGGTGGATCTGAGAAGCTGTCGCTGGTAAAGTGTTCGCTGCATAGGAAATATTTAATTATGTTCGTCAGAGACTTTTCGTGTAAATCCTCGCGTCCAGCGGCCGTTGCCCAAGCATTTGCACTGTAAACATATTCAAAATTATTTCTAAGCTGTTTTCTGTAGCTTTTGGGTTGCATTTACAAAATCTCGCTCTTTGGAAATCCGAAGTAGGTAACTTTTTTGTTTGTGGTCTGTGAGTTGAAGCATTCCTTGGCACAACATCTTTTGGCCATTTTCTCAGATAATTTTATATTTAATATAACTTTATCGGAAAAAGAATTAAAACTTTTTGATTTTTTTGTTGTGACATTTGTTTATGCTGATGTATAAATTATCAAATTCTCGATGTATATAATATAAATAAGTACACGCTACTTTCGCTACTTTAGTATTGTAACTTGTAACGAAACAATTACAACTTAAGACATGTATGCCATCTAGTTTTTGCGCACGAAACCAAATGCTTTATTTTGTCTAAATTGTTTATTTATTATCGGCGCTTCCACAATATCGTGTCCTTCCATATTCAACCAAGGTTCGAACTGCTACAAGCTCTTCCTTCCTAGAAATAATTATACGTCCGAAATGCACTTTTTAGGGTGCGCTGACATTTCTATCACTACTCGTATGATAACGACCGGATTCATACATTTTTCTGTTACAATAATTTAAAATAAACCCGAGATTTGCATGCATTTGCATGCATTCATATAAATGATGTTTCTCGAGTATGTGTATTTTAATAGTTTTTAAACAAATACCATTTATTAATAATTATTATGTTTTTGTTACGTCTAAATTTTAATATGATTTGTTTAGTTTTATAATACATAAACTGTTATGTATGATTAATAATTAATGATTAAAATGCGATAACACATAAATAAAATAGATTGATTCAAGAATAGCACTCATCTTAACGCCACAAGTGACCTCTGGAGGCCAGGCACACAACTAAACTAGCTGAAGACCATATATTTTTTTGCTGTATCGAATGAAGTACTAGTATTGTGCTGCCAAATGTCAAACTCGTTCATTGAAATCGGTTCGCGCTCGCATTTACCACAATAAAAATATGTAAATTGCGTTGTTAGAGTCCCGAAAACACTGTATTATGGCGACCCAGAAGCCCGGCGAGTGGGCCAACTCGTTGTTGGTCCGTTTCGAGGAGCAGGTATGAGTTTTTCAAACGTTTTTTACATCCAAAAAGGCTCTGCCCAAAAATTTCAATGTACTCCTTTTTCGCGATCGATAGAAAGAAATTGTGCAAAAGAGATGGTCTGTGTACTGTACATGCGACAGCAAATTGTTTTGGTTGTTATTATGAATGAATTTCACGTGCGTATAACCAATACATACACGATTTGTCACAATCAACAAATAACAATAACATAACCTTGGCCATTTATGAATGGGAAAAATATAACTACGAGACGATAAGCATGTGTTGATGTTGGAAATTGTTGCTTGCACTTGTGTTTTTTAAATAGGGATGAACGCGGGTATTATGAGAGTTGGATGTGTATCTATAACGTATTATGTTTATTTTTAGCTTCCATATCGCATTGGACCACATGGAACTCAAGCACGTCTCAATCAGGATCAAACCATGTCTTGTTTAGTACAAATATCACGGTATCGTTTCTCGCTAGTCATCTCTGGACTCACGAAAATGTTACAACGCGTCAATGAGCTGGTATTGCTTTGGCATTAATTTTGTGTGTAAATATGTGTGTTTATATAAGTATTTTATTTTTATTTTAGATTCAAACACCTCAGAGCAAATCTCACGAGCCCGAACGCAGTCACTTTGATTCACTGGTCATCATTCTGACTTCGCTTGAAAAGTGTCTTTCAAACCAGACCAAAGACACAGCTCGCTTTGAAGAGGCCATGAACGTGAAGCTGTTGTTACGTGAAATATGCCAGTTTATCGGTAACTAAAAACATTTATAACAACGTTTACAAAATAAATGAATATAATTTTACTGTCTAGATGTTCAAAATGAGAGTAATGCTAGTGCTATCTCTTTAAAAGCGCTTGCCTCTAAAGTGCTGTTCGCTTTGTCTCAAAATCATTTTGGCGCCGTGTTTAACCGCATTTCTGCACGACTACAAGGACTAAGCTCTTGCTCTGACGAAAATCCCGATTATAGTGACATAGAGCTCATTCAACACGTGGATCTGGATGCACATCGTCTAACAAAGCTATTGACCGAGATTATTCAGAAATTTCGACTTCTCAAAAAGTCTGCAAACTTGATTACTCTGGTAGTTCTGGAAAAGGCATTGTGGAACTGGATTGAAAATCATCCAGATGAATTCGCTGAACTGCAGGCCGACAGTAACGAGGAGTTGTCAAAGTAAGTCTTTACAGTCTGTATTAATTTGTTAATGTATTTAATTTATTTATATTTGTGTGTGTGTATAGATGCTGCGAGACGTTCTTTGATATCCTAGACACTTACTCGGAAAACAAGAAACACCGTGTTACAGTGTGGCCACTACAAATCCTCTTGTTAATCTTAAGTCCGGTAAGTGCATTAGAAGATAACTCCTTTTTTAAAGGCATTTTATTTTATAAATATACAGTGAAAGTTTTTAACAAAGCTATTTTAATATATGTTTAACAGTTAACTTAAAATTAAGTGATAAGTATATTTAAAATTGAATAATGTCTGATACTTAGTTTGTGATATAGAGAGGGAAAAAGCTTAGGCGAATAATAAAACCCTCATCATGTGGAAAGAGAACCAAATACGTAATTATGTTTATTATCATTTTATCCGAATAGGAAGTGCTAGAAGAAATCGTAAACGCCAATACAGGGGCACCGTGCTCACCAAGACACATCAAGAAAAAACTCTTTATAGAGGGTATCCGCAAAGGGCTATGCTCGCATGCATCATCAAAGCAATACACTGAATCCGCAGCAATTGCTTGCGTTAAACTATGCAAAGCATCCACGTACATAAACACAAGCGACTCTTGCAACGTGACGTTTCAGCTTGTGACTAGCGTGATCAGTGATTTAAAGGCATTACTTTTTAATCCTGGAAAACCATTTTGGCGTGGACAGGTATACAATATACAAGACATCGATCTAATGATAGATTGCTGGGTCTCATGCTTCCGCATTAATCCGCACAACAATGAAGCACTCAAGGTTTGCGTACTGCTGTCCTCGCCGCCAGCCTATCACTTTGTCATTGTTAGCTCGTTGCTGAAGTAAGATTGTATACCAATAAATAGTATTTAATCTTTTTAATGAATTACCATATTTTTTTTTGTAGAATTGTCACAGAGCCTCGTATGCCGTGGTGGCCACAAATCGATGTGGTTTACACGCGATCATCTGAGTTACGAGCCTTATTCACAGATACCCTAAACAAGGCTACACAGGGTTACATTGCACACACACCGTTACGCATGATCACCTCGCTGACGCTGAAATCAAAAGACGCACAGAATCGACTCACTAGACCTGATGAAGGTCCAGCTCATAAGGCGTTACTATTGCTGATGGTGCGACTTATCCATGCGGACCCAATGCTACTGCTAAATGTAAGATAAATTAAAAAAACTAAATATCAATTGCTAAGCATTGTTGCTTTTATATTTTAGAGTCTTGGCAAAGCTGGCCATGAGGTGCAAAGCTCTACGCTCGAACTTATCAATGGTCTGGTCAGTCTCGTCCATCAGCCTACTATGCCGGACGTAGCTCAAGAAGCAATGGAAGCTCTTTTAGCACTACATTCACCCGACAAAATCGAAGTGTGGAATCCCGAGGCTCCGATTAACACATTTTGGGACGTTAGCTCTCAAGTATTGTTCTCGATCTCACAGAAACTCATTCAGCATCAGATCGCAAACTATACGGACGTACTGAAATGGCTGCGCGAGATTTTAATTTGTCGCAACACTTTTTTGCAGCGACACAAAGACTACGCAAACGTAGGTTGCCACATTGCAATCTGTCGTCAAGCACACATAAAACTCGAGGTAGTGTTCTTTATGTATTTGTGGTCTATCGATTTGGATGCTGTCGTTACGTCACTGTCGTGCTTTGGACTACTGTGTGAAGAGGCTGAGATCCGATGTGGCTCAGACGAGCTAACCGTTACTGCTATCCTACCCAACTATCATCTGTACCAGGAATTGGCTCAAGCATCGAGTAAGATACCTACATCGCACAATGAATCCAGATTCTGCTATTACGAGTACACTCATGGTAAGCATTGAATTTTTAACGAATTATTTTACATTCTATATGAATTTCTGTTCGTTGTGCAAAAGGTCGCGTGGGTCTGCAAAAAAATATTATGGAATTACTGCGAAAAATCGAGCACTGTGTGAACGGAGTCCAACCAGCATGGGAAGAGACATTTCGGTAACACATCATTTAATTAAGACTCCTATTTAATCTAATCGATTTATTTATTTTTATTACAGAAATTGGGAACAAACGTGTAAAATGCTGCAGTCATACCCAAAGGGAAAACCTGAGGAGGGACAAACAGAAGTGTTTTACCGCAGTATGGGAAAGCGACGTGCAAATCACCAGAGTACCGAGCACGAACTTGAGGAGCAGATTAACGAATGGGGAAATATGACATGGTTCCTGCTTACACTTGGTGGTGTATGTTTGCAAAAGCCTCGACCACACCGAATGATCTCCGCAGTGCAAGTGAGTTCGCAGCTACATCAAACGGCTAGTACGACATCGAGTTCATCTCGTTCGTCGACACTGCAACAGTCCTCAACGAGTAATGCAAATACAGTCGTCAACTGTAGCCCAGCCAATCAGGAGGTTCAGTATTGTCCGGTAACACAGTGAGTATCTTTATATTTTTTAATAAAACTTTACAATATCTAATAAAATATATTTTTAGGTTTATTGGTCAGGTACTTCGTTTGCTGGTGTGCAACAACGAGAAGTTTGGTCCACAGATGCAGAAACACGTGAAAGAAACTATCGGCCAGGAGATGTCGGCTCAGCTGTATCCACAGCTATTCGATCAGATACGCGGAATTGTCGAGAAATTCTTTGACCAGGAAGGCCAGGTCATCGTTACCGATATTAATACCCAATTTATCGAGCACACTATTTACATTATGAAGTCTATTCTGGATGGACGACGTAGCAAGGATGAGAATGAATTACTGAATGCCGCAGAAAATCTGGGCGTCACCAGCATTGAGGGTATGATGTTAGGCATAGTAAGATACGTGCGTCACCTGGACATGACCGTGCATGCAATACATATTAAAACAAAACTGTGCCAACTGGTCGAAGTGATGATGAAACGCCGTGATGATTTAGCGTTTCGTCAGGAGATGAAATTTCGCAATAAATTGGTTGAATACCTCACAGACTGGGTGATGGGTACATCGCATCAGATTGCTCCGCCTAGCTCTGGTGACGTGGGTATAATAAAGTTAGTTTTTTTTTTAAATATACCAATGAAATGAATAATATTAATTTAAATTATTTTTAACTAGCACAAGCATAATCTTCCGAGACCTAGATCAAGCCTGTATGGAAGCCGTGGCTGCTCTGCTTAAAAGTCTACCACTTCAGCCCGAGGAATCCGATCGTGGTGATATGATGGAAGCAAAGAGTGCACTTTTCCTAAAGTACTTTACACTTTTTATGAATCTTCTAAACGATTGCGTCGATAGCTCAGAGGCAGACAAAGATGTTCAAAATCCATTGTTACCGCATCGACCTCGTATCACAGCCAACAAACTAACAGCCTTGCGGAACGCTACTATTCAGGCTATGTCCAATTTACTTAGTGCAAATATTGACTCGGGTCTAATGCACTCAATCGATTTGGGCTACAATACCGACCTACAGACTCGTGCCGCTTTTATGGAAGTGCTCACACAGATTTTGCAGCAAGGAACAGAATTCGATACATTGGCCGAAACTGTGTTGGCAGACCGGCATGAGCAACTTGTACAGTTGGTGACGATGATCAGTGACAAGGGTGATCTGCCTATTGCAATGGCACTGGCCAATGTGGTCACCACATCACAAATGGACGAATTGGCACGTGTGTTCGTTACACTGTTCGATGCCAAGCATCTGCTTTCACCGTTACTCTGGAATATGTTTTATCGCGAGGTGGAGGTATCCGATTGCATGCAGACACTTTTCCGCGGGAATTCGCTCGGAAGCAAGATAATGGCGTTTTGTTTTAAGGTAAATATTATACATTTATTAATATGTGTGTAATTAAAAGATTTATTTCCATTTCCAAGATCTACGGTGCCAGCTATTTGCAGAATTTACTGGAGCCCCTGATTCGTCCGCTACTCGAGCAACCAAATACAAGTTTCGAGGTAGACACCGCTCGTTTAGAGAAGCACGAGCACATTGAAATCAATCGCAGTAACCTAATCGCTCTAACACAACGGGTATTCGATGCCATTAACAGCTCCTCAGATCGTTTTCCACCGCAATTACGGTCCATGTGTCACTGTCTGTATCAAGTGTTGTCCAAGCGTTTTCCAAATATGCTGCAAAACAATATTGGTGCAGTGGGCACTGTGATCTTTTTGCGTTTCATAAATCCTGCAATTGTAAGTCCCCAGGAGCTAGGCATCGTGGACAAGCAAGTGCCGAGCTCGGTAAAACGTGGTCTGATGCTGATGTCAAAGATTCTGCAGAATATTGCCAATCACGTTGAGTTTTCGAAAGAACAGCACATGTTGTGCTTTAATGATTTCCTGAAGACACACTTTGAATCAGGCCGAAGGTATGATTTTCTTGACAAATATTATCCTTATACTTAATATAAACTATTTTGTTTTAAGGTTCTTTATTCAAATCGCCTCGGATTGTGAGACAGTGGATCAAACGTCACACAGCATGAGTTTTATATCAGAATCAAATACACAAGCTCTTCATCGACTCTTATGGACACATCAGGAAAAAATCGGTGACTATTTGTCGAGCAGCCGTGATCACAAAGCAGTTGGAAGACGGCCGTTCGATAAAATGGCAACACTTCTTGCGTACCTTGGACCGCCCGAGCATAAGCCCGTCGACTCAAAGTAAATTCAATCAGAAAGCGATATTATCTTTTATCTTTTTATAATAAACATATTTGATTTTTCCACAGTGAGCTCTTCTCCACGTACGCACGCTGGAGCTCCATTGATCTTTCGTCTACAAATTTCGAAGAAATTATGGTCAAGCATCAGATGCACGAGAAAGAAGAGTTCAAAACGCTAAAGTCCATGAACATTTTCTATCAGGCTGGTACAAGCAAAGCCGGTTATCCGGTATTCTATTACATTGCGCGCCGTTACAAGATCGGCGAAACAAACGGTGATCTGCTGATCTATCACGTTATTTTGACGCTTAAACCATTTTGTCAGTCTCCGTTCGAGGTGATCATCGATTTTACGCACACCTGCTCAGACAATCGTTTCCGCACCGAGTTCTTGCAGAAATGGTTCTATGTTCTGCCCGAGGTGGCCTACCAAAATGTGCACGCCGTCTACATTTACAATTGTAATTCTTGGGTACGAGAGTACACAAAGTTTCATGATCGCATTTTAGCTCCTCTTAAGGTAAACAATCACATCAAATGACGAAAAGAGTTTTTAATGATATATTATTTATTTTGCAGGGTATTCGAAAGATTATTTTTCTGGACTCTCCGGTAAAGCTAAGCGATTCCATTGAGCCGGAGCACCAAAAATTACCTGGTGCCACTCTTTCTCTGGACGAAGATCTGAAAGTGTTTAATAATGCCCTGAAACTAAGCCACAAGGATACAAAAGTTGTTGTGAAGGTCGGTCCAACAGCTCTGCAGGTCACATCATCCGAGAAAACAAAAGTGTTGGCTCATTCGGTGCTACTAAACGACGTATATTATGCGTCCGAAATCGAGGAAGTGTGTCTTGTGGACGATAATCAGTTTACGTTGTCCATTGCTAACGAGAGTAGTCAGATTAGTTTCATTCACAATGACTGTGATAATATTGTACAGGCAATAATTCACATTCGCAACCGCTGGGAACTTAGTCAACCCGAATCGGTGCTAGTTCATCAAAAGATTCGGCCCAAGGATGTTCCGGGTACTCTGTTAAACATGGCATTGCTTAATCTTGGATCGGCTGACCCGAGTTTGCGTACGGCAGCATACAATCAGCTGTGTGCGTTGACGGCTACATTTGACCTTAAGATTGAGGGTCAATTACTGGAGACGCAAGGTTTGTTTTGTGTTGTTACATAAAGTGTAATCGTTTTACATTTAATTAATTTGTACCGTTACTTTTGTCAGGTCTATGCATACCTTCAAATAATACAATATTCATCAAGTCGGTCAGCGAGAGATTAGCAACCAACGAGCCACATTTAACGTTGGAATTCCTGGAGGAGTGTATGCAGGGCTTTCAACGTAGCACCATTGAACTAAAGCATTTGTGCCTAGAGTACATGACGCCCTGGCTGAAGAATTTAGTAAAGTAAGACTCGTACATTAATTAAATTATATACTTCTAAAACATGTATTGCTTCTTTTGTTTAGATTCTGCAAGTGCAGCGACGAAATGAAACGGAATCGGGTCTCGTCGATCCTGCAGAAACTAATTGACTTGACCATTGAGCAAAAAGAAATGTACCCATCAATTCAGGCAAAGATCTGGGGATCAATCGGTCACATTCCGGAGCTTATCGATATGGTGCTCGACAATTTCATCAAGAAATCTGTGGCTTCTGGTCTAGGATCTCCACAGGTTGAGATAATGGCCGATACAGCGGTGGCCCTGGCCTCTGCAAACGTACAGCTCGTAGCCAAAAAAGTTATAGGACGCCTGTGTCGAGTAATGGACAAGACATGCACAAATCCAACGCAGTTTTTGGAACAGCACCTAATGTGGGACGACATTGCAATTCTGGCCAGATATCTGTTGATGTTGTCGTTCAACAATTGCTTGGACGTAGCCAGACATCTACCGTATCTCTTTCACACGGTCACTTTTTTGGTGTGCTCCGGATCGCTATCGATGCGTGCTTCTACACATGGTCTTGTCATCAATATCATCCATTCCCTTTGTACTTGTACAAAGCCATCATTTTCTGGTTTGATTGATTGATTTTATTTCATTTGTGTTTTCATTATAATATGCATTTTTATTTGCAGAAGAAACACAACGAGTTTTGCGACTGTCACTGGACGAGTGCTCTCTGCCAAAATTCTATCTTCTATTCGGCATTAGCAAAGTAAAGTCGGCCGCTGTAACTGCATTCCGGTCGAGCTGTCGTCATCCGCCTGATAAGTGGCTTGGCAACGAGCGTGTGTCTCAACCATTGCCCGCAGACCGTGAACGATTATCGCTGCCCTCGCTGGAAGTTATAACAGATGTGTTACTTGAAATTATGGAAGCCTGCATGCGTGACATACCAAACTGTGATTGGTTGGATACCTGGACATCACTTGCTCGTAGTTTTGCGTTTTGCTATAATCCTGCATTGCAACCACGTGCACTTATTGTATACGGTTGCATTAGCAAAGTAGTCACTGATCAGGACGTAAAACAGCTTTTGCGAATACTCGTAAAGGCACTCGAGTCTTTTAATGACATCGTTTTAATTGAGGCTCTTGTGATGTGCTTGACACGTGTACAACCATTGCTAAGACCGGAGTCACCTATTCATAGAGCTCTTTTCTGGGTGGCTATTTCAGTACTGCAATTAGACGAGATTGCACTGTACGCTGCTGGTCTGGCTCTATTGGAACAAAATCTACACACACTTAACTCACAGGGTACATTCGATAAGACGAGTATCGTCGAGGTGATGACCACCACTCGAGATCCACTTGAATGGCATTTTAAGCAATTGGATCACGCTGTTGGCCTATCATTTCGAAGTAATTTCCATTTTGCTCTTGTTGGTCATCTATTAAAGGTACAATCAACGTCTAGATGATTTTGAAATTATTTAAATTATTTGTATTTTTCTAGGGATTCCGTCATCCGAAACCAACAACCGTGTCACGAACATCACGTGTACTGATTGAGTTGCTGGCCATCATTGCAAAGCCTCAGAGTCGGGACAAGTTTGAGGTGACTTCTGATAGTGTGGCCTACCTGACCGCTTTGGTCGCAGTATCCGAGGAAGTTAGGTCACGGTGCCATGTGAAGCATACACTGCCTCGATGGCCCGTAGAGGTGTATGTTGATAGTGAGTCTTCCACATCGGTTGCCGGTCATAGTGTTAGTATTTATATGTTTTTTTGGAATTATCAAAAAAATAATAGATTTTTTTGTTTTAGGCTGGAATGCCACTATCTCGCCGTCAGAAATCATGGGACACAATGGATCCGAACGTATTGGCTCAGGCAGCACGTCAAAATAAACAAGTGGCGCCACAACAGCAGCACCAGGTAAGATCGACCCTCAAATAGTTTTTCGCGAGTAATAAATTGTGTGGCCGGTAGCTGCTTTTTGGTTGAAATTGTGTTAAAAGCCATTTTATACTTATAATCTGCAATTTTGTTGCGATCTCACCATATATATATACCCAATGGATCCACAGACCCTGCGCGCGTGGTGTCCGTGTTTCTTGTTTAAGATTTTTTGTTTGGTTTATTTTGTTGTTTTTTTTTTTAACCATGCGTACCGAGAAATCCCGTTTGTATCTGTGTCTGTGTATATTGTGTGTTAGGATGCCGCTGCAGCCGTAGCCAAAGCAAAGTCTTGGAGAAGTTTAGATTTGAGCCAGGGTCACGTCAATGTTGCAACGGCTGCTGCTGTCCAGGCGAATCAACATTCGTGCCAGCGACAGGATTTCAAGGATAACCGTTCGGTTTCGGAGCCGGTTCAGAAAAACGGTCTAATCGTGCCACGAAAAGATTACTCGAACCCTGGCATTATCGTAAATAGGTCACCAGTGACAATGACCATACCGGATCCAACCGTAAATCCCCAGTGCTGTACTACAACTTTTCCGAACGGTGGTAGTGGTGGTGTGTCATCAACGATAGAAGTAAGAACTACTAAGGACACAGATGAAACTATATAACGGCGTTATATATCGTTCCTCTTTTTCAATATTCAATTTTATGTATTTCATCATTTTCTTCTACTTAAATATTTTTGCCATATTGTGATTTGGGCAGCAATTTTCATGTTGCGGATTCCGCCGGCACTTTGTCAAGCATTTCGTTTGGAATAGCAGCTAATTTAAGATATATCAATTCTTATTCAAACGAAATGTTCGGCTTTATGTGCGTAATCGATGACTTAGCTACACATCCGAGATCTCTTGCGAAAAAGAGTCTCGAGTGAGGGGTTAAATTGTCGTGGGTAATATCCAGCAAATGTTTGGCCGAGTGTGTTAGTGTTGTTAAGTCCAAAATTCTACTGGCATTTTACTTGTTGTTTGCACTCTTGGGGATCATGCGCGCCAGGATGACTGCTTTTAATTTCATAAATCTGTCTTTTTCTTTCCCCTATTTCTCTGTCTTTCTCTCTCTCTGTATATCTCTATTCTATACTCTCTCTTTCAACTATCTTCTTTACACTTGTGTGGTATTGATTCAATTGCATATTTGCCATAATTTAATATTAGTATAATATACGATCACTGAGCACCGATTTTCCGTTAAACTCACAATCATTCTTATTATTTATATATTCTGCTTTATGTTTTGGGTTGATTTCAGGAAACAGGCATTTAGTCAATAATCT
>JAAAKO020005343.1:0-20059 GCA_010015015.2 Bolitophila cinerea | reverse complement strand
ACTTATTTAGTTGTAATTATCTGGTGGACAAAAATGTTTTTTTGTAAGAGTAAATTTCGTAACCTCATTAAAATTATAAATAATAACTATTGTATAGTTTTGTGTAATGGACCATAACATACTTTTTATGAAATAACCATATAGAAGAAACCAAAATTATGCATTCATATTTTTAAAGATTCGTTTCTAACTCAAATAATGCATGTACATGTACTTTCTTCTGAACAAGTAATTTTATATATATATAATGTGAAATTCTAATACTAAAATCATATATGTGTTATTCACGGAAGTTTGAATGTGGTTTTCCCAGAAAAGGTTTTTTAATCAATTCGTTTTCTATTTGTACCTACGATATAAAATACATCTATATATATATATATATATATATATATTGTATATTCTATATATACAAAACATTTTATTTATTCAAAGAAATACCAAAAAAACCTAAATATTGATTCAATTTTAATGACGGCTATAAAATCTGATTGTATCCAAATGCAGTTAAGAAATAGCGATCCTTTATCTGAATACAGGTATTGATTGGAAATGGACACAGGTATACGTAATAAAACTAATGTATTCTATGACCGGGTGCTTGTACAGAATTCAGTTCACAGATCACGCTGAAACGCGGCGCCATTGTGACCTCTGCTTTAGTACTCGTTACCAATATCCAGTTTTTAATATATGTAGTCGTAGTCGAACAACCCTAAAACAGATTACACGCACACACACACACAAATACAGAGTATATACGAAAACACCCAACAATGTCGCTGTACCATATCAACAACCCCTTGTATTGTATATATGTATGTACTGTTCTTACATCTATTTCTACGCGTGAGAGCGAGCAGTGCGCATGTGTGCATATTGTATATATATATATGTGTATGTGTGTGTCACCGGCAGGCGAAGCATTCGTACAAGCCGGTCCATGTCGGATGCGATAAATCTCGCTTCTTTATCCTCAGTAGCAGCCAAGTTGTTGTGTGTGTTTGTTTGAATTAAGCGTGTTCTCGTCGTCTCTTGGCTTGAAAAAGATTTTAAATCTTGAATAATTCTTGTTAGTCTTCCGTCGTGTGTGTGTGTGTGTGTTAACCAGGATCCAAAGATGCTGGTCTCCAACATCCAGATATGTCTGCTGTTCGGAATGCTGCTGGTTTTAGGTAACTAAATTCCTAATTAGTAATTGAGTGAAAATACACTGGAACATTTTTTATGTCTAGACGCGACAGTTTTCCATTGTTTGTTCGAGTTGATTTTTTCTGAATTTCTTTTAATGTTAATACAAAAATAACATTATTGATAAATCAGACCATTTATCAATGTTTATTTCGAATGTGATTGAATAAAATAATATTAATAATTTATAAATAATTGAATCGAATATAGTGTTTTTTGCGTATATTCTCACAGTCTGAATTCTGCGAATTAAGTGTAAAAAACCGAATTGAGTATTTTTTAACCTTTTGAACCGTTTGTTTACAATTCCACTTTCAACTAAATGATAAGTGATTTTACTTGTTTCATTGAATTACATCTATTCTGAAAGATTAAATTTCTAGAGTAAATAATAAATTGTCTTTATTTTTGAAAACAGTTTCGTGTGAACAGAAGCCTTCGATCTTATTCATCTCACCGCAGCAAGTAAAGAATATCAGCTCATCGGTTGACCTCAACTGTACGGTAGACAATCCCAGGGATTACTCAGTAACATGGACGAAAATAGACCTTGAACGTCCTAACGAGTATGTATTACTGTCGATTGGAAATTCCCTAACTCTCAAAGATGATCGCTTCCAATTAGAGATTAGCAATGACAGTCGCTCGTACGTCCTTAAGGTAAATATATAATAATATTTTTAAAATAATTATGATTCGACGATACAATATCTTTCAATTTAATCTTAGATCAACCACATTCAGTCTATGGACACAGCTTGGTATGAGTGCAAGATGATCATATCGACTACGCAGAATGTGATTGCTAAAGTTGAGCTATTAGTACGAACTCCGCCTAAAATCTCTGACAAACTAATTATGTTTCCGAGTGCAGTACCTCTTGGCGAGACGACAACGCTTAAGTGCGTCGCTGAAGGATACCCAACACCCAGTGTTACATGGACACGTGCCTACAATGCGATACTCCCTGGTGGTGGACAGACGTTCAGCGGAAACGAGTTAAAGCTCACCGAAGTTACAAAACTCGATCGGGGCACTTACTATTGTACGGCCGAAAATGATGTGGGCAAAGACAGGAGAAACGTTAACTTTGAAGTGGAATTTGCACCGGTAATTTCTGTACCACGTCCGAAGGTTGCTCAAGCCATCGACTACGATATCGATCTAGAGTGCAGAGTGGAAGCAAACCCATCGCCAACCATTCAGTGGCTCAAGGGAGGTGAACCGATCTTGAACGATGGTGACCATAGGTATAATTTGAATATAATAAAATTATTAAAAAAACAATACTAACTGGATATTTCAAAATATAGCATTTCAAATACAGCCACAACTGATCGAATTACGACTTCTGTGCTTCGCGTTGAAAGTGTTCAAGACTACAAGTACGGCGACTACTACTGCAAGGCCAGCAATAAAGTCGGCCATTCCGAGGCACGGATACATCTGTTTGGTATGCTTCACGTTTTTCTTCTTATTATTATTATTATTAAATTATGATTTTATTTATTTTTATTTTTTCTCCAATTTTTAGAGTCTATTATTAAAGTTTATGCTTAGTATAAAGCGTTTGAAGATTTTTCGTTTATTTCCACTGTAAAAGGTAAATTATTGTTTTTTCTTTATTTTATTTAGTGTTACTTATAATTTTAGATTGTACTAACAAACTTGTCTTTACAGCTCAGAAAAATGCCAACATCAATTTCTCCGGACTGCGCTGGACCAGCACCGCTTCTTGTGTACCTACAGTGTCACTACTGGTAATAATATCAGTGATTTCTTCAATGTTGCTTTTGCCATTTTAGATACATATTTTTTATCCATTTTGATAATTATAAAACTTCCGCGAAACAAGTACAAAATAAATAAACAACTATTTTGGAAATTTATCGAAAATAAATAATTTTAAATAACCATTTCATAATGAAACTGAATCTGTGTGTTTTTTTTTTGTTATTTAACTTTGTCGTACTTGGTGACGGATCGCAAAATGAAATCCATACCGGATGGATTGTCTTTAGGTACCATATGTCCGGCACGGTTTATCCAATACACGCTAAGTCCATGGAATTGCTTGTAATAGCCCTCTAGAATACCATTGACACTGATTGCAAGGCGAGGTGTGGCTGAATAGGATTGTTTTCCGTTCCATCGTACTTTGTTCACCCAATTCACGGTTCCAGGTGTTGCTACAATCAGATCCAGTTGACCGGTAATAATGTTCACTTCAACGGTGGTCTCATTCAGTAGGCGTTCGACTAAAATGTATTATTTTATCTGAATTTACAGTATAGTGATTTTAAGTATTATTAGTGAATTACCGAAATCAATAACGGGCTTCATGAAATTTCCTTCGAGTGCATACTTGGTTATAGTTTTCTGTGATCCGAATATCACTTTGTTAGGTATATTAAGAGCTTTACTAACAGTATCATTCATAAAGATATTTAGTGCATCATTAACTGTTATTGCTTCTAATGGACATAAATGTTATAGTATAGTATACTTCAGATTTTTTTTAACTACAGTGCTATTATATTTACTTACGGCAGTTGGCAATTATTTTGCTATTTAAATCACACAGTGGTCCAGTCGTCTGGCGTTCCATAACATTGTAAAAATTAATATTCACAGCCAGGCTCCAGACAACCCGTTGGACTTCATACCATAAATATGTTGAATTATTAAATTCACCTTCTTCGAAAGCTTTCTGTGATAATAAAGTAGCATCCATAATGGCATCATGACCAGCGTGGTCCACAATACCAAGGTGCAGTAAAAACGGAGCCCACGATAATGTCGAATCCATTGGCGAGATCCAACCATCGATAGAAGAAACCGACTTTAGATTACTTGTAATGGAATTATTTCGAATGGCCTACAATCAAGATTTCTATTGATTAAAAATGTAGATTTAAAAATATACCTTGTTACCATTTCCAATTCGAAGGCAAATTCCACGGCAACCTTACCTCCGTAACTCTCGGAGAAAATATGCAAAGGTACCGTCTTAAACTCCGGATGATTCACGTAAAACCCTCGCATCAGTTCTACCAAATCCGCTGCTACCTGAGCATTATCTGTAGTTAGATGCTCCACACTATCCACGTAACTAAAACCCGAGCCGACCGGACTGTCCACAAACACAACGTTCATGTCCTTCACCCACGTAGAATTTCTAGGATTAAGGTCTAAATCCAGTGGTCCAAATTCTTCAAAGTTTCCATATCCTGCTGAGGATTCTCCAGGTCCACCTTGGAGCCAGATTACCAACGGACGATCAGTGTACGCACTAACATTTGCGGTCGTGTAGTAAAGCCAATAGAATATATGTGCTCCAGTGCGCACGTCCACAAATCCCCAGTCTTGCTTTCCTGGTCCGAATCCATGTCGTTCATCATCTGTTTTTAATTCTGGAATATGATTGCAGTGTTTATTTGTGTTCTTCAGGAAGCAGTGTAAAAGTTGTCGAAAAACAAAATAAAATAATTATAATAATAAATGTAGAACAGAAACAAATAAACATGTAATAAGTATGCTAACACATATATATTATATAAATATATATATATATTAATCATATCGTTATGAGATTTGTAAAAGTATCTTACTTGAAACGGCTGTTGCCACCAAAAGAACCAACACGATTAAGAGGTTTGTGTAGTGCATGTTTATGGAGAGGCGTCTTAATAGCGATTAATTAAAATATCGCCGATACATGCTTATTTTATTAAATAACTCGATACTCGTATGTGAGATCATAAACCTTAAGCGTTTAATATGAAATAAATGTTTAGAAGATAGTAAATGTGCATATAATATAAAAAGAATATTTGAGATAACCAAATACATTAAAAAAATATTACGTTATCTTCAATTTTCTAATTTTTGTTGTAATCGTGCGTGTGGTTGTTTGCTAATTCTGCATACAAAACTTTTGTTGAGATGCAGTGGAGGCTTTCCATTTATTTCAAAATAAAAAAATTTTCTCCCCAAAGTCCATCGATTTTTTTTTTTGAAATATAACAAGCAAAATAGTATTAAAAAACAATTATAATACTATCGAACGGCAAGGTGTAAATAAACAGACAACGGCTAAAAACTACTACCTACTCTAAATTGTTTTCCGTCTAATATATTTGTCCTCCTAACACACGGATTAGATATTAAGTCTAGCCAGACATTTTTTTTTATTTTTATAACATAGCAACATTTTAGTCATCGGTATGTCTAGGGATAAACACCCTCCCCCCAAAAAGCGTTTTTACCTAAAAACTTTCCTACCCCTTAAAAATGACTTTTCAAAAAAAAGGTTTCGTAATAAGGAAACTTTGGGAGAGGGGCTATACTGAATAATTTATTTTATTTTATTGGCCAATTAACCTAAACATTTCTAAATTACTTAAACACTTTTGACAAAATAAAAAATATTTTTATAATACAATTTTTGTATTTTTTAAAGATTTATATTAAATGGTTTTATAAAAATGGTTATTTATATTTTATAACAAGAACTTTAATATTTATAAAGTTTGGACATTGAATTAACAAGAAATGTGTCGGTTTTAATACCAATTGCAATTGTTATTGACTGTAACAAAAAAAACCAAGAGCCAAATAAATAAAGGCGATTATTTTGATTTGTATATAAACTGTAAAGAATATAGAAATACCGCTCACGTCTTCAGAATAAATAAAGTTCGATCCTATTACAATGTCGAAATGTCGCTGTTTTTTGTTCAAAAAGTTGATTAAAAAATTATTTAGACTTTATAACAAAGTCTTTTTTATTTTGTGTACATAGTTAAAAACAACTTTGTCAAATATTTAATAGTGAACTTATATATAATTTTTTACCACATACGAGTATAGTTCATTTATACATTCACTATTCAGCGTGCGATCATTTTTATACACAATAATTTAAAAACAATTTTCTTACGATTTTATCTCACTCTTTTCACCCGATTTAATAAAAGTTAACGTTAAAAGTTAACGTTGTTAAAAGTTTACGCTGAATAAGTATCACTAAACACATACGGTATACTATATATACAAACTTACATGGGTGGCTTATAATATTTCGATAAGATGTCATTTGAATACATTGTATGTGACCTATATAAAATAATATAAACACACGCAGTTCACGCGCGCATTTAGCGATCGCAAGCAACTCTCCTAGGCTTCCAAGTTTCATGCCACATAAAACCAGATAAAACATGAAATGCTCACGTTTTTACTTAATTCGGAAATACATTTTTGAGCTTGATTTTATGTCATTACCATACCCGGAATTAACTCTTTCACGATTACAACTCGATAATAACTTTTTTCATTAAGTTTCAAATTTCAAAATATTTAAGAAAACTTTATTTTAAATTCTCTATTTTAGTTTAGCGTATCTGTGATCTTGTTTGCGCGGATTCTAATGCGGCATTATTGTTCGACTTCCTGCATTCCAGTCGAGCTGAAACTTGGCTCATTGACATGTTGCCGATGACATTGCATTCTATTAAATTTTCCCCTACCTCTCATTAGGGGGTGACCAAAAATGTAATTGGGCCAAAGGAGTAAACATTTAAAAGACACTAGATTAAATATTTTTTTGTGTAAAAAATATCATTTTACTTTTTGCTTCCCAAAAAATGATAGGGGAGAATTTATATGAAAAATATGTTTTTTGGGGTTGATTAATAATAAACAATTTTTTCTGACAATAATTCGCTAAAACTGCAATAGCGGAAGTAACTCGCTAGAAATATTGCACCTCTGAAAAATGTATAATTGATAAAAAAAATATGCTAACCTTTAGTATAAAAAAGCAATATCTCCTCAATCATAAATTTTATTTTATTTTTTAACAAAATAAAAACATTATTTAAATTTGCCTAACAAATATTGTATATGTATATAGTTAATGGACTCTTATTATTATTATCTCTCTAAAAAATATTGATTGTATTTGCTTTCGGAAAATTCATAGTTCACAAATTGCATTAGTATCGTTGTTTAGAAAGCCCATTTCATCGACCTAGAAAATGAAAACCAACTGATTCAGAAGAATTACAGATAAAATTATATTTTATAATATTATAATAAAATAGTTACAAACATATTAAAATGTGACTTCTTTAAATCCACTATCTCTATGGCATTACGTAATTTCAGACTATAGCCTATAGTCATAAGCGTTCTACCCAGCTTTATCAAAATTCTTTGATCGGATATTCATTAACCAAATTTCAAACCATTTTACTTCCAAAAAATGGTTTCTCCACTTAAATCTGGTTCCGTAGAAATTTGAATACATCTTCAGCGTTTACGAAGATAAGTGACGATATTTTGAACGATTTTGATAACTCAGAGCTCACTGTCTTAGTATTACTGTAATAATCCTCCTTTTACATCTGTTAACCATAATGAATTGTTACATAAACTTAAAACGATTTCTTTTTCTCTAATAAAGCTAACGAGTAAATAAAATCATATTTTAGTCATAGAACTCAAGTGGTAAAAGTAATTAATAGCATACGCTATTTTTTTCATAATAAATAACCTTCTAAATTGTTTAAATGATTGTAAGGTACATCTATTTCCCGATGACTCTCAAGTGTACTACTCCGGCTCTTTTAACTCATTTATGGATATTGTGAAAATGGTCAATAAAGACCTTGAGGCTGTGTCTGCTTGGTCTCGTTTAAACAAATTTCTTTTAAATTCATATAAGACCCAAGCCATCAGATTTTCAGAGACAGTTATTGACGAAACTTTCATAAATGTTATTGTTAATGGAGTAAAAATTGATTTGTCTAAAAAGGTGAAAATCTGGAAGTTATTATGAATCATAAGCTTTTTTTATTTAATCATATCTTTGTACAATAATAAAGTAATAAATATACATATGGTAGTGTAACAATAATACAAAGTTCTATCTTAGGTTGTCCTCTGTTTAAATACTTAAAATTTCATTTTAGTTGTATTATGTATATTTAAAATAATTTCACTTAAATTTCCTGAGTATATCTTTAGTACAATTTATTTTGACTCAAACAGTAGGACGTGCTGTATCTCGTTAACTAGAACAAACAATTATTTAGCTGATAAACTTTATTTTGATAATTGCCGCTATTCTATGGATTTGACTTTCACTGGATTTACGAAAAGCTACATCTTGTTTAACATTTATATCTAAGAGTTGGTAGAACTTCTCAGAGATTTAAATTAAAAACGTTAACCTTTTTCAAATCTAAAAGACCGGTTCGAACCGTTCAACCAGATTTAAGATGAAATTAACCGGCCAGTTAAATTAACCGGTAGGTTAAAAAGACTGATATTTATATACAAGAGAATTTATAGATTTCAAGTATTTTAATCAAAATAAATCATTTATTTTTTTCAATAATTTTTTAGTTTACTAAAATAATATTTTAATTATGAATATATTGTAGAAATATTATAAGATGCCTGAGAGTCTTCACATTTTTCCTAAGGTGTTTTTTCAACATTTTGTACAATTCTTCAGTACAGTATTATTAGAATCCAAAACTCATTCAAAACGAGAAAAAGACCAATTTCAGTTAAAATAACCGGCTAGGTAAATTAACCGGCCGGTTAAAAGACCGATAAACCGAGCTACACCGGGCAGGACCGGTTAACCGGTCTATTTTTGAATGGGTAACCTTTTAACGAATGTTTGTATTTCTATGGTTGAATGAATGAAGAATTGTGGTTTTATTTTTAATTTTAATCTAGAGTAGTTTTCCCTAGTTTTATATTTTCGATTTTTCTCATAAAAAAATTATAACTTTATATTTCTTGTAAACTTTAAGAATAAGTATTATAATATATATATTTTTTTTAATATTTATTTTATTTTATTCATCTATCTTAAAATACGTATTTTTTAATATTAATAAAATAATATACCAACTAAAATCATCCAAAATCATCCTGTATATCGCTTCAAATAAATAAATAATTATTAAATATAAAAATATTAAAAATTAAGGGTATCTGGCAAATTTATCCATTCGTGCACCACATGCTCCCACGAACAATTATTTTCCGCGCTCAAACGCATCAAAACTTATTTACGTTTATCTAAAACAAAGGTATTTTCTTTGTATTTAATTTGACTTTGATAAATTACTCATTGATTGGAAAACAATATTATATAAATACTGTTGGTAGACTAGTGGTGATTGTATATTTTTTATAAACGAGATTTTGTAATCCACTTTTTTCCCTCAAAATATGCCACCATTGTAAATAGGCCAGAATGTCCTGGCATTGGTCAGGTATTGGTTACAAATTATTTATTCAATTCAATAATTTATTCAGTTTTGTCGTACTTGGTGACGGATCGCAAAATATAATCCATACCGGTTGGATTATCAAATGGTACCATGTGTCCGGCACGGTTAATCCAATACATGCTAAATCCAGCAAACTGCTTGTAATATCCCTCTAGAATACCATTGACACTGATTGCACGGCGAGTTGTGGCTGTATAAGATTCTTTTCCGTTCCATTGTACTTTGTTCACCCAATTTACAGTTCCAGGTGTTGCTACAATCAGATCCAGTTGACCGGTAATAATGTTCACTTCAACGGTGGTCTCATTCAGCAGCCGTTCAACTAAAATGTATTATTTTATCTGAATTTATAGTATTGATTTTATGTTTTAGTGAATTACCAAAATCAATATCGGGCTTCATGAAATCCTCACTGAGTGTTTCAAAAGTATCATCACTCTGTGATCCAAATAATACATTGTCCGGTATATTCAGAGCTTTACTAACGGGACCCTTCATTAGGCTGTCTAATGCATCATCTCGGGCGTCTCTATAAGCGGTTCGCATCATTGCTCCTAAGGCACACAAACGTGGTAGCATAATACAAAACAATATGTTTAGACTTGGGCTGTTTTATATTTTGTTATTGGATTTAAATCTTATATGATAATAAAGTATTTTGTTATCTGTCTTCTAGTATAAGTGTTGAAAAATCATGAGTGGTTTATGAATTAAGTGTTTTTATTGTTTAAGTTAAATTTAATCAAAAAATATTAAAAAGATTAGGACATAGAAATGTCTCAAGTTACTGTATTAAATATTATTATTCTACACTTTTTATTTTTATTGAAATATTCATTTTATAATTTCCAAAATAATGTGTATATTATATTTTAAAGCTATTTTTAAGCTAAAAAAATTGTATTACTATTTTTTTAAAAACATATATTATTTTTAAGTGCCGTGTTTTTGCAAACAATAAAAACCGTATAATTTATAACACATTACTTTATCTTTAAAAGTTTAAACTCAATAACAAAAGGCGTCATTAATATTTAATTTCTAATATACAAAACAGTCTGAGCGTAAACATACTGTTGGGTGGGTGGTACTTTTTTACTTCTGTATACTTTTTTATTTTTACTTACGACTTTTTTGTAAAACTCTGCCATCTAAAAGGCTTCGTGGGTATCCAGTCATCTGTCGTTCCATGACATTGTAAAAACTAACACTAACCGCATGGCGGTTAACAGCACGTTGAACTTGAAACCATAAATTTGTGGAATTAGTGAATTGACCTTCATCGAAAGCTTTCTGTGATAATAAAGTAGCATCCATAATGGCTTCATAACCAGCGTGATCCACAATTCCAAGGTGCAGTAAAAACGGAGCCCACGATAATGTCGAATCCATTGGCGAGATCCAACCATCGATAGAAGAAACCGACTTTAGATTACTTGTAATGGAATTATTTCGAATGGCCTACAATCAAGATTTCTATTGATTAAAAATGTAGATTTAAAAATATACCTTGTTACCATTTCCAATTCGAAGGCAAATTCCACGGCAACCTTACCTCCGTAACTCTCGGAGAAAATATGCAAAGGTACCGTCTTAAACTCCGGATGATTCACGTAAAACCCTCGCATCAGTTCTACCAAATCCGCTGCTACCTGAGCATTATCTGTAGTTAGATGCTCCACACTATCCACGTAACTAAAACCCGAGCCGACCGGACTGTCCACAAACACAACGTTCATGTCCTTCACCCACGTAAAGTTTCTAGGATTTAGGTCTAAATCCAGTGGTCCCAGTTCTTCAAAGTTTCCATATCCCGTTGAGGATGCTCCAGGTCCACCCTGCAGCCAAATTGCCAACGGACGGTCAGTGTACGTGCTTACATTTGCTGTCGTGTAGTAAAGCCAATAGAATATATGTGCTCCATTACGAACGTCTACAAATCCCCAGTCCTGCTTTCCCGGACCGAATCCACGCTGTTCATCATCAATATTATTGTTCTGTTCGTCTATTCCAACAAATCGTATTACAAGGTAAACTGTTTATAGTTCGGGAATAGGAAACAGTGTCAAGATATAAAGAAGTGTTAGTTTGGGTTATTTAGAGGAAATATTAAAAGAATATTAGTCAAACAACTATACAAAGTCTTAGAACAACGACATATATACATCTACTCACAATTCACTAAGCACAATAATGACACATAATTGAATTGCAGATTTTAAAAGTATCTTACTTGAAACGGCCGTGGCCACCAGAAGCACCAAGACGATCAAGAGATTTTTGTAGTTCATGTTTGCGGAGAGGCGACTAAATCGAGACTGAATATAAACTTGGTGCAGACCACTCAAGATTCTGTTATTTTTGTAATATGGCTTATCGAACCGCGCACATAATAACCGTACTTTTGTCAGAGATCGTTAACTTAAAGTGTTTATTGTCAATGTGTGATAGCATATATTGAAGAGGCATTCATATTTACCAGTACCTGTGTATGATTGTGATATATACAGCTGTGCGATGTTTACGTATAAATCGAACATAGTATACATATAAACGTACATGTTAAAACAAAATTATTATATTATACATAATATATTGTATAATATATATATTTGTGGTTGCATTTCTGGTAGAATTATTTATAGCAAATATTTTTGTCACCACTAATCATAGGGTTAATAGGAAATACTTATCTTTTCAAAGCGATCATGAATATAATGAATTCTAATAGGTTAAAAAATGCATTTGCAATTGCAATTATACAACAAAACGTTGACAGACTCCTCAAAAAGCTAATATTTTAGAAATTTTATAAGATGATTCATTCAATTATCAAATTAGTAAAAGATAAAAATAAAGCTACAGATTAGCTACAATTTAAAAATTTATTTTTCTTACCTTCTGTTTTGTGAATAACCATTTAATATTTATGAATGAGAAACACAATTACAAAAATATTGAAACAATATTATTTTATTAAACATTTTTATTTTGAGCTAAAAACACAAGTTTATCAACATTTGATGGGCTAATACAATTTCTTTTTGCAGTCAAAATATTGCCAGTTGCTGAAAATACCAGTTCTGAAACCGTTGATGTTGCTGGAATACATAGATAATTAGTGACTATATCTGCGATTAGGATATTTTCCCTTGTTTCTCTTCCACCATTCGAATGGACAAGAGTCTTTAGAAATGGTTGGTTCCCTCTTGTATTCTTCCACTTCATTAAATGGTGTAGCAGTATTTTCATCTGGAAAGAGAAAACATCTTGTAGATTTCATATCTTCCGTGGTTGCAGGTGGTTTGTAGTTCTTTCCACTTTTATATTTTAGCAATTTCAAAAAAAAATTCAGTGCTAGCTTTATTGCAACCTTTTAATTTTGTACCTTTGATCTGGGTATGACGCAATTAGTTGTATTTATTTTTTCCAGCTAGATCACGGAGTAAATAGTATTATATATATAATAGTACAATTTACTCCGTGAGCTAGATATAAAAGCAAATCTACTTAAAAGTTGTATCTTTATTTCTTTTTTCAAATATCCTGCTTTAAGTGTGTCTTTTTCCGGGTGTTTTAAAAAATTGTCTACAAATGAAGAAATTAGTGGAGCTACAACCGATAGTGTAGGTAACTTGGATAAGTATGTCGTTGCAACTTCAAATGGTTGTAAAATATTGACAATTTCTTCAATTATTCGATTATTTCCAATTGCATTGCTTTTTCTTCGGAAACAACTGCTCTGTCGTTTAGGATTGCCGATATGCATACTTTCTGCTCCAGCAACCTGCGTAACATGTAATAGCATGAGTTCCACCGTGTTTTAACGATCTGTATCAGTTTGTGCTGCTTCACATTTAAATTATCTTGAACAACACGCAGAGCAGAGATAGCTTTACAAGACTGATGAAAGAAACTCACAACTTTTGATTTTTTTTTTTTAAAAGAATAGATGTTTTTTCAAGTTCCAATCCTTTATTAATACAAAGTATACTATACTATACCCCATGATATCCGATTGATTTGCAACATTTGTTATATTTCGAGGTTTATCGTAGCATGAATCAATTACTTCTTCAATAACATTTTCCAAATTGTCAGCAGTATGGCTTTCTTGCATCAATTTTGTCACAAGAGTTACGTTGATTGGTTGAAACATGAAACAAAGCGGAAATGCCATGTGCTGTAATTGTTATGTATAATTTCTTAGCACGTTATGTCCAGCAGTCTGTAGTCAACGAAACTCTTTTCAATTTTCCAATTTTTTTGTCATTTCTGCCTTTTGCTTGCTATAAAGTAAATCAACCCTAGAAGTAAAAGTTCATCTGGACGGCAATTTGTAGTTTGTGTAAATGTGATATCATTTCGATGAATCCATCACCTTCAACTATCGATATTGGTAGCATATCTTTAACGATAAAGGAACATATTTTTATGGTGTTGGCTTCCGCTTTCTTAGAATTTAGCTTAGAGCTAAAATATAATTCCGATATTTTTCTGTTCTGAAATACCTGACGCTTCTTTTTATGAAATGTTATCATTTACAACACTTACAGGGACAGCATCATCAGAAATTTCATATATGAAATAAATAATTAATTTCTTACAAATTGAATGGAATTTAAAAAAATATATATAATAATAAAATA
The DNA here is from genome assembly GCA_010015015.2 of Bolitophila cinerea. Lineage (NCBI taxonomy): Eukaryota > Metazoa > Arthropoda > Insecta > Diptera > Mycetophilidae > Bolitophila > Bolitophila cinerea. The sequence goes on along the minus strand of JAAAKO020005343.1, from coordinate 5,901 downwards.
TACTAGTAACTAAACTTGTTAACGAAAACTTATTCGCCATATATATTATTTTTATTACAGTTCGAGTCGCTGATTCTATAAAAGCTGTTTACTGTTTTTGTCAATAACAGATACCGGTAAAAGTGACTCTTTTTATTCTTAAAATGTTCACAAATGAGAAGATCGCAGTTATCAGATAAAAAATATCAAAATATACAGATAAGATAAAAAATATCAAAATATACATATTTTCATTGATTATGGCCAAACTACTAAACAAATTTATTTAATATTGAGAAGTGAGATACATATGTTCTTCGTATGCCAGTCATTCTCAAATTGATAAGACGAAAAACCCTTTTACAGTTATCTCAAGTAAAACTGCTTTACAATGTTTATTTAAATATTTTAAGATTTGTTTATAAAGTTTAAGTTATTTCAAGTTTATTCAATTTGTTTTATCATATTCTGTATGAATTAAAGTAAATCGTGCTGTAAATATTATATTATTCAAAAAAATCCACTTTTATATGAAAATCGTTTAAATTTAACCGGCCGGTTAATTTTAACCGGGCGGTTATTTAACCATACGGGTTAACTTTAACCAAAATCAGGTTAAACGGTTTGAACCGGTCTTTTTTATTTGAAAAGACCGGTTAACCGAATAATAAAGACCGACACTACTATATAAAAATAATACCCTATAAAAATAACCTAAAAATATTAAATATAAATATTATATTTTTTTAATATATATAATGAGTTAATATAGGTTTATCTGAGTAATAAATAAATTATCTAAATATTCAATCGCAAGATTATCGACATCTTTTAATACCTGCTAGCATATTTTGATAATAGTCAAGTCAGGTGACAGGCAAAATATACCTATTATAAAAATGTCCCATAATCTATTTCCTCTTTTCTTGGCCTTATGTTTTTGTTTAAAAGGAAGAGTGATTGACACTATGGATGTTGTGTACTGAAAAGGCTTTGGGGTCTATTACATACCGCCTCCAGTAAGCAGGGCATTTTTGTGCAGAAGGTTGAGTAGTTCTAATTTTTTGATGTGTTGTTTAGGTCTAGCCACTATTGAAAAATCAATGGCTTCGACCTTGGAAGGGTGAGATAAATCATCCATCTTTGATTAAAAAGATTTTTTTTAAAATGTCTCCCGTCTCCCTCTTTATTTAGTAATTGAAACACAGTCAGGATTTTTCTTTTCCTAATGGTCTTGAAAAACAACTTGATTCACATAGGCGATCAGCAGATGACGAGGGGTGAGTAGTTTTTTATGAAATTGGAAAAAATGATTAGTGTTGATCAAGGCAACCAAAAATATGAATTTAAAAATACGTTTTAAGTGCTTACTGTTGCTGATTTACAAACAGCAAATTATACCAATAATATATTCTCACGGAAATGGATGCTTTTTAATGTATACCATTTGTATTATATTTATATTACTCTGAAACTAAATATAATCGAAAATTATCTAACGCACCCTGAAACAATATGCTTTTAAAATATAATGCATATTTTCCTGTTTTTAAAGAATCTTTTATTTGCTTCAAAAACAGTAAAATATGCACTTAAAACATCATGTACTTATTATTTTTTTAAAATATAAACCCAATATTTGAGTAAATTAAAAATAATGCGAATATAGTGTTTGAGATTTTTTGGCAGTATATTTTTTTAAATTGTAATTATTTTACAATTTAGGGATGTAGTGAAAGTTTCTCTTTTAGGCAAAAAATCCCGCAAAAAACCTTAGGGGTTATCGCTCCTTTCTAAATGATGGGACGAGTGGGTTTAAGGAGTGGAATTTTAAAAGATGGCAATTTATATATTAAAAACATCATATTTTTAATCCATTTCCTGAGCTTATACTCTTTTCTATTCTCTTGGAAAACATATTATAATTTTATGTTTGGGTATTTTTTACTTTTTACCATACTCCTCCTCTTAAAATGTGGCATTTTTGCCAAAAAGCTTGGCAGAATGGCATTTGACTAAATACACAAATATTACAAAAAGAATAGATAATCAGCCGTATTCACGCTCAAAATATTTTAGGTTTTAGACCTTTTAGAAATTTTAAAACATTTTAAAACACGATTTTCTCTTATAAAAACTATTTTCATTTAATTTGTTTGTAGCATATGATCTTAACCTTACATTTTACGCTATAAAATCAACAAATATACCTTCAAAAAAGAGCAAAAAAGGTAAAAAAAAACACCAAAAAAGTAGGAAATTTTAAAAATAATACAACAACAATATTTTTTTAACTTCTTCTTCATTCGCCAAAAATCTTTTGAAAATAAGTTATTATTATATTGTTTTGTAATTCCATAATATTTATTACAAAATAATAAAGTAATGTTGGCGCAGGAAGACATTGTCTATAAAAAAAATTAACGTTCTATACGTTTTTCGTATAAAAGACGTGCAAAAACTAGAATAATATTTTCCAGAGAATGGAAAGGAGTACAAGCTCAGGCATTGGATTAAATGGGTTGGGTATTTATCTATATATTTTTTTGTATTTGGAATTCATTCATTTTAAAAAGGACGAATTTTAACTTCAAACCCCTTCCTCCTTATGGGTGATTTTCTGGGAAAATAAACATTTCGTAATAAAGGCATCCTTTACCACACATCCATTTTTTGTAGGGGAAACTCTTAAAAAAAAGATTAAAATTCTCTAAATTTTCAGGTAATATAAAGGGATATCCCATAAACCATGTTTGGGTGGAGTTTTAGTTTATAAAAAAAACATGGAAATCCTCATTTCGTGAAGTTTTTTTGTTTTAAAATTATAAAAATATATAATAGTAAATATAAAATAAAATATATAATAATAAAAAAAAAATTTAAATATTCTAAAGGCTTTTAATTTTTACTACACTTTTATAAACACCTTTAAAACATATTTTGTGACCTTTCCTGAAAATTTGGTTAAAACCCGAATTTGCACTTACAATTTTTTATTTGTAAGTAGTGCACATTTATTTTGTGGACGTCGGCGTTGAAGCCCTTGAAGGCAGATTGAGAGAAGCAGTCTTTGATAAAAATATTACACACCTTCTAATTTTTTAAAAACATAATTAGGACTGGCGTAAAATGCAATCACGTCGAAGGGAGATTGAAGAGGTTTGTGTCTTTGAAAACGTCCATTTCACATAATGTTTATAATTCATTTTTACGCCTGTCTTTAGCATAGATTCAAACCTGAATAACGAAAGTTCTTGAAAAGTGGTGCGTTTGTTTCTGCCCGAAAACTGCTCGAAATTTGGTTTCAGTTCTTGTCAACAGAGGTCATCACTGGCGGGGTCTGTAAACCACAGAAAAATGTTGCGACGTCTAGTGTCACACGTGCTGCTGTGCAAGAGTCTATCTGCCACGAAACCTTCCCAATTTCTTCCGGGTGCCGGTATTTATAACAGAACAAACTTCGTAGCACTTCTAAGTAATCACCAACAATCCTTTGGAATGGCATCTAAGTACACCGCCGTTGAACGGGGCACTCCCAACTCGACAGATTACAGAGTTTTTCTGAGTAAGTAATAGTATTTTTCAATGTTCCGGTCGATCCTTACATAAGAAACGCTATTTAACAGTGGTTGCTATGTTGTGACCTTTGTGGTGACTTGTATTTGAGAGTGTTTTTGCGTGTGTATGTGTGTGAAATAATAATATTGATATATTTTCTAAACTCGCAAGCAATTGCTTTTGCGGGCGTGCCCTGTTATCGAAGATATTTCTGTGCCTGCAATATTAATCAGAATGAAATTGTTGTTGATTATCTGAATATTATTTTAATTAATCGTATTTAGTTTTATTCGTACTTAACTTTTCTATGGCAGCAGATTTATTGCACTTTTAAAATTCATATTTATAAGCACAATAAATCAATTCTTGTTTGTAATTGTAATTGCGTCATCCGAAAAGTAAACACAAATGAAAACTATTATACCGTTATCTTTAATGAAATATTACTTAAAAGAAAATATTCATCTTCATTAAACATGATCTTAAAACCGGTTTGGTTTGATTAGTTTTGTATTTTGCAATATGAATGTGATGGTATTATAATGTAATCGAAATTATGTTTTAAAAGGTTATTAAATGATATTTTTTCGTTTTTAAAGGAAACGAAGCTGGTGAAGTGGTCTCTCCTTTGCACGACATTCCACTGTTTGCCAATGATGAGAAAACGGTTTACAACATGGTTGTGGAAATTCCACGTTGGACAAACGCTAAGATGGAGGTAATAATATAAAAAAGATCTTTTATCAAATTTTAAGATAACTATTTATTGATTTTAAATTTAGATTTCTCTGGCCGATCCTTTGAACCCAATCAAGCAGGACGTGAAGAAAGGAAAATTGCGTTTTGTTCCGAACTGTTTCCCCCATCATGGTTACATCTGGAACTACGGAGCTCTGCCCCAAACCTGGGAAAATCCCGAACATCTGGATCCCTCGACCGGCTGCAAGGGTGACAACGATCCCATTGATGTCGTCGAAATCGGTTATCGAGTGGCCGCTCGTGGTGATGTGCTTCAAGTCAAGATTCTTGGCACAATTGCGCTCATCGATGAGGGCGAGACAGACTGGAAGGTGATTGCGATCGATGTAAACGATCCCCTGGCCGAACAGCTGAACGATATCGCTGACGTCGAGAAACATCTTCCTGGATTATTGAAGGCTTCCATTGAGTGGTTGAAGGTTTGTCAATTGTTTGTAATAACGAATTGAATCTTATAATTTGTATTTATTTTTTTGATATATAGATATACAAAATTCCCGATGGCAAACCCGAAAATCAATTTGCTTTCAATGGCGAAGCTAAGAATGCATCATTTGCCACAAACATCGTAATCGAGACGCACAACTTCTGGAAGTCTCTGATCAGCAAGGAGGTCGAGAGTGACAAGATTTCTTGGTAAATATATATATAGCTTTGTAAATCTAAGAATACATTTAAATAACACATTTCAATTCTAGTGCCACAACCGTCGTTGCCGACTCACCATTTGCCATTACTCAGGAACAGGCTGAGCAGGCATTTAACGCTAGCAGTGCTAATGGCGAAGCTGAGCCCGTCTCAAATCTTAGTAAGTGTTTTCTTTTTTCAAAAGTTTCATTGCAGATTCTAATATATATGTTTTACAGCCGACAAATGGCATTACATTCACCTGAAATAAGTGTGGATTTATATCGTTATACTTTTTTCTACTAAATTTATGTGCTGAAATGACTGAAAAAAGAACAGTAATGAATACATTTAAACACAAATATTATTATATCATATACTGTCATGATGATGCAGTTATTCTTCAATGTAAGTGAAATTTTTAATTGAATACAATCCGAATTCAAAGAACATTTCAATATTTGTTTTTTTTTTGTTTTAGAAAATATATTTAAAAATAATACAAAATATATGAATACATAATTATTTGAAAAAAAAAACAAATAGTATAATTTATTGCAATTTATTAGCCTTCTAATATTGTTGTGGATTATTTTTTGGCATCCAATTTAGCTTACATCAAATAATTCAAAATTGTCCACCAAATAGTTGAAAATCTACCACCAAAAAAATATTTTTATGTTCACCTAAAAATTCAAAATTGTGCTCCTAATTATATAAAAATGTGCACCTACCAAGTGTACACCCAAACAAAAACGGTGCGCACTTAGGCGTGCGCCTAACTATTTGTGCTTCGTGCATATTTTTAAAAATAACAAAAGCTATTTTATTGGTCAGATATACTTTCTGGTTGGTCATTTATGTTTTTGGTGCATGTTTTGTTCTCGGTGAACACTGTTATTTTAACACGTTCAGCGCCAAGCTGATTTTGATCAATTGTTTCGTGGGACCGTTATATATTTTATGTGCTCTGTGGAA
>JAAAKO020005332.1:0-20060 GCA_010015015.2 Bolitophila cinerea | reverse complement strand
TTTCCACTGAATATGGAGGCTGGAAAAAGTGTGAAAGTGTCCAATTGAATTTAACGCGATTGTTAGATAATGTGTGTGACTCTATGCATTTTGTAAAGGTCAATGTACGATATTGGACAGATTCAACAATAGTGCTCGCATGGATGGAATGTATTTGTAGGCAATCGGATTACGGAGATCCAGATAAACTATCCCATCGAATTGTGGCAACATATCATCTTAGCACATAATCCAGCACATTGTGCTTCACAGGATATTATGCCATCTCAGTTGCCTGAGCACTCACTTTGGTGGACAGGCCTAGAGTGGTTGCACAAACTTCAAGTGATTTCCCAATCGCACGAATATTATTGAGACAACCGAGGAATGTAAATTGAAGGTAGTTAAGTTTTACACATAATTTACGAGCCCAGACAGTAGATCGTCAAATTGGACAACAAATTAAAAACGAAATTTTAGTTGCACAAAACTTTTGGGTGAAAACTGCCCAGAAAGAGTCGTTCCATGAAGAAATTGCATGCTTGCAGAAAAGAGATGTTATTGGACGCCAAATCAAATTAAAATCTTAAAATCCGGGAATGTATCCTGACGGATTGTTGCGAGTAAAAGGTCGACTTGTTAATGCTGTGATTTTTCCGCAAAATACAAAGTCGCCACTAATCATTACAAAGAGAAGTGTATTATTAAATCTTTTATGGCACATGCTCATGAACACATATAACATTAAAGTCCCAGTCTTATGATGACATATCTTTGGCAAAATTACTGGGTCATTGATGGGTCAAAAGAGCCTCGAAGATTTGTGAGCAGTTGGACGATCTGCTATCGTTACACTGCTCGAGCTAAACATCAATTTATGGGGGCTCTACCAACTGCACGAGTAACTCCATCCCGGCCATTAGTCACACAGCGATGGACTACTTAGGAGCAATTATGGTTCGATTAGCATCATGCAACGAAAGGCTATATTGCTGTATTTGTTTGTCTAGTATCGAAAGTGGTTCACATATAATTTGTGAGTGATTTAACAACAACCGCATTCATTGCAGCTTATAAGTGATTTTGTAGCAGCTGCAGTCTTTGCAAAAACTGAAAATGCTCTCGGATTTGACAAAAAATTATTGAATACTTTAGCAAATATGGGTACTAAGTGGTACTTCAGTCCCCCACTTGCGCCACATTTCAATGGCCTAGCGGAATCAGCCATAAGATCAATTAAACATCATTTACGTCGTGTCATTGGAGAAGCTACATTGACGTATGAAGAAATGTCGACGTTTTTGGCCCAGGTAGAGTGTTGTTTAAACTCGAGACCTTTGTACCCTGCCAGCAATAACCCGGACGATCTGGAAGTGTTAACACCAGCCCATTTTCTGGTAGGAGAAGCATTAAATACAGTGCCTGAACCGTCGTTATTAGACAAGAAAGAAGGCTGTTTAACCCGATGGCAATTAACGCAGCAAATGATGCAACGTTTTTGGGTTCAATGGAAAGCGGAGTATTTGCACACTCTGCAGCAACGGAAAAAATGGCAGGTAAATGAGACCAATTTTCAAATCGGAGACTTGGTCCTAATCCTAGAGGATAACCAGCCGCCAACCAAATGGGCATTAGGACGAGTGATCGAGACACATCCTGGACAAGATGAATGTGTCCGCGTTGTCACTGCTCGACTACCTAATCAGGAGCTTTCAAGTGTTTAGCCGCTGGATGCGCCTAGGGGGTCGGAATGTTTCGGCCGCTGCATCGAAACTCTAAATTGCAGTATAGTGCTTGCGTTCGGTAAATGTACGTAGGTCTGAATTATTATATTTATATTAAAGCCGGCTTTGTAAGCGGCCATTATTGTTATTTGAAATAGTGAATAAACAAGTCGTGTCAATGGACACTGTGTGAAATTGTGAATTATTGTACCATACCGCAAACACTTTCTTATTATTAAATATAGTTAATACTGTTAATCTAAAGTTTTTTTTATTTGCGCTGATGCGTTTTTCAGAATGTATCTCAATTAGTGAGACAGAAGATATTTTGAAAAAAGCTGGTACTATATGAATATTTTGAATAAACAAATATTTTAAGAGAGATAAAGAGATAGAGGATCGCCTTCGTTCTTAAAGGTAAAGCTAGGTAAACTAGGTAAAGACAAGCCCTTTGTCAATTTGTCATCCCACCATTAAATAACATGTATTATATATTCTATATAATACATTATGTCTGCTTCAAACAGACATAAGTTTCGTGGACATTATATTCATTTGTAAATGCTCATAAGGTCCATGGACATAATGTCCGTTTGCAGCATACATAATTTCCCTAAAAATGGACATTAAAACCATGTATTTGTGAAACGGATTTTTTCTCAGTTTGAAACTGAAAAAATATCAATGAACATTATATCCTAACAAGATTTTATATAATAAATAAATACTATAAATATATTCTTATTCATACATATAATAATAATAATAATACCTGGCTTTTATTAATTAAATTAAATTTGATAGGTACGTATTCACCAATTTTATATATACTCGAATCTACGTATATTTAATTGCGATAAAAACCCACATATACCCAGTGTTTGGCTCATAAAATCATTATACATTTTCATTATCAGATCTAAGCTAATGGGAAACAATTACTTCCGTTTTGTTATGCATTAATATTTGATTATTTTATGCATAGGAACAAACATATTGTACACAGAATATATCGTTTTTACTCTATATACTAAACTCGAACTAAACTATATACAAATACAATATAATGTTCTACTATGTATTATACAAAAGGAATTCCGAATATGGATTGCGTGTTGGAATCGAGTTTAACGCGAATGTGCGAACGATTTTACAATACTATATAATATATATATATATATATATACATCTACTATGAAGCTATCAAATATACAGAAGTCCTGTGGCATGTCTGGCGGCGCACAGTGGAAGAACATATAGAAATGTCAGACATTTTTTCGAATTAAATGCGCATGTTCTGCGCAAGAGCAACACTATTTTTTTAAACAAAAACCAAAGAAAATGAGGATATGCGAGATTTTTACAAATTACATTTTGCCTGTCACCAAAAAAAGGTTTCTTAGTGTTTTTGGTTTTTGTTGGTCACCCTGAACAACCTTTTAGGTTGAATTTAAGCTCAATATTTATATTTTTTAATAATAAAAAAGTTTTGTACAGTGTTGTATTTTGCAATGTCATGGGTAACATGTTAACATATCACTGATATCTATTTTTATGCTCAAATATGGTCGAGATATTTTGGGAAGTTTTAGTACGATATTCAAACAAAATGTTCGTGTTATGCCTTTTTTAAAAACTTTTTTTGCTAAGAAAATGTTTTAAAATAAGTCGACCCACTGTGCGACGAGTTTTTTTTTCGTTTTTCACCATAGCACATTTATTCATACGGGATTTAAAGAATGCATCCGGAAAATAGAAAACGAGTAAAAATGTACGTAATTTGATAGGTGCACACATGCTTCGAGTTTAGGTTATTGTTGAAATTCATATATTTTGTAAAAAAAAAGGGAAATATATGAGGTGAAACAGCTTTTTTCAAAATGGTAAGTGCATTTCAATCGATAAGAAGTGGTGCTAAAGGGCAGACTTTGTTGTCCTCCCTATAATTGTAGGTGTAAAGCTAGCATATGTGGCAAAAATTACATGTTATAAAAAGAAATGAGTTTTTATTACATCGTTTTTAAAATTTATATTACTTGGAATTATTTTTCAATTTCAAAAACAAGGTCAATCCAATTAGTCTTTACAAAAACATAGAAAAACATAATGTTTTGAATGGATTCAAATTTATTTATCAACATAGTTATCTTTTAGCTCGATACACCGAGCCCAACGATTTTTCAACTTTTTCAGGCCGCCCAAGTAATAAGATTTGTCGAACTTGGTCAAAATGGGTGTTTGTTTTATATCGATGCGAATTTGATGCGATTTTTTCCTCCTAGTCATTTCTTCAGGTTTGGAAACAAAAAAAAGTCAAATGGGGATGTGTCTCCTTCAAGGCATCAACGAATTTTTCCAACTAAGCACAATTAAGCACGATAAAGATTATATCTTGCGAATCCCAGAAAACTGTGGACATAACCTTCCCGGCCGATGGAATGGTTTTTGCCTTCTTCGGTGCAGGTTCGCCTAAAGAAGTCCACTGTTTCGACAGTTTCTTGGTTTCTGGCGTGTAGTGATGGATCTATATTTCATCAACGGTTACGAAACGTTAAAAAAATGTAGTCGGATTAAGCTTATATGTTACATCATCAAACACGCCTCTGACGTGGTTTCACGATTACTATTTTGCTCTGGAGTCGCCAAGCACGGCACCCATCGGGCCGATAGTTTTTTCATACTCAATTTTTCATGCAAAATTGTAATGCCATGTGAAATGCCTGTGGCTTCAGGAAGCTCGCACACTTTGAATCTTTGATCAACTAATAACATATCGTGGATTTTGACATTTTTTTCTGGATTAGTCGCCTCAATTGGCCGTGACGGACGTTCTGTATCATTTTTGGATGAACGACCGGGTTTGAACTCATTCACCCAATTATTAAGAGTCTTAAACGATGGCTGATGTGCCATGAACTTCGTCTAATTCGGCTTTGATTTCCGTCGGTGTTTTACCATTCATATAAAAGTGTTTAATGACCGCACAAAACTGTTTTTTTTTTATTTAAAAAAAAACAAAAGTTGTCTGCATCAATCAACTGTAGATATAAGATATAACTGAAAATTTGACAGTAGTCATTTGAAATATGGTTCTTATTAGAAACTTTGATGATGCGAGCGCCATCTCCTAATTTTTTTAAAAGCCTTATTGACTTACCCTCGTATTTACTTTAAGAAAATAAAAAGACGGACAGGATATATGGCAAAATGCACTTTATAAGGGGGGGTTAATCTGATGATGCAGTTATTTTTAAATACAAAAAATAATCGATGGCCATGAACAAGTTACAAGATAAATATTGCCAAAATAAGGGAAAAACATTTCATTTTTTACTGCCTCATAGAATTTCAAGTTCAATTGGTTAAATTATGATAAATTATGAAAGGTTTAGCTATTTTTTCCTCAGTGTATGTGTTTAGTAGAGACTGGCAAAAAGTCACTAAAAAAATGGAAATAGTCTATAAAAAAACAGAAATAGTAACTAAATTTTTAAAAAATGCAAAAATATAATAAAAATAAAAAAAATACAATATGTCTCTATTTTATAAACATTCAATATTTTATTAAAAATACTAGGAAAAAAACAAATATTAATATCAATTTTTAAATGTAAATACAAATTTATCCTTTCGTTTGCTTGTGTTTGTTTAAATATTATAAGCAAAATTAACAAGGATATTTCACAATAAAATATTAGCTAGACAGGTTGCAGGAAATATTTATTTAGTTTAATTTTTGTAAGCGTTTTCAACAAAATAAAATAAAATCCTAAAATAGATTCTGAATTAGATATTTATATTTTAAATTATATTCAAAACATGTTTTTTTAGTCAAAATAGGTTAAATAAGTGTAGTAGTAATAGTAATAGTAATAGTCCAGATCAATTTTGCATTTTAAATTATATTTGCAAAGATACTTTTCAAAATTTTTACAATGAGCCTGCATAAAAATAATAAAAGGTATTTAACTATTTATCCGGTCTTTAGTGATGACGTGATGAGTAATTTAACTTATATTTAAATTAAAAAAAAAACTGATAGAAATTTTTAATTTGACTACTTAGAAGCCAAAAGTTTAGTATGTTGAATCAATAATTTAAAAATGTTTTTTTTTGAAAAATCATCATTTTTTATCATTAATAGCAATACCAAAAAAAAAACTATATAACGCGCTGCTTATTAAAGGGTGTATTTTTTCTTAAATAATCTATATCATGCTTTGTATCAGTATATTTTTCTTGTATCCTTTAATAAAAAGAAATTTATTGAATTTAAAATGTTTAGACTATGCATTTAAAATCAATCCATTTGGTAAAAAAAATTAGAAGTCATAAACAAATATAATATAATTCTTAAATTTGTTTCTTTATTCATTTATTAAATCCTGTCTTATAAAACACTTTTACTATATTTTACACTCTTACCCAGAAAGGTGTCCGACAGAAAAAATACGGGCTGAATTACAGAGGATCAAAAAATGATCTACTCTTTCCTGTAATTTAATTTAAATAGAGTAGTCTATTTTTAGTAACAAAAAGGTGTCCCCATACCAAATAAATTTAAAAAATAAAATAATAAATAATAATATGAAAATATATATATAAATATGCAATTTGTTCGATTGGACAAAATTTCAGTTGCGTATCTAATTTTCAAGAAGTTTAGAAAGGCCAATGGTTGTTTTTGGGGGCTATACTTTTGATTGACACCGTCCGTTCGTTTAGTCAGGTATATTTGTTTGTTTTTTGTCATTCGATTCAACCCAAAACAAAAAAAAATCTTAATAAAAAAGTCGAAATAAAAAAAAACGATAAATATACGATAACCCAACGAATATATATTTACTAATCCCACATTATTGTGGGTGTTATCATACTTTTCCCGATGTTGCGCCAACTAATATATGAGTGTTGTTTATTTGATATGCTATTACTTATGATAATATGCTATTTAATTTGCATACATAGAATATAAGTTATAGATTTGCGGCTTTATATTTATAGTCACACACAATCAAATTATTATATGTTTGTTTTGATTTTACGAGCATATTATGAAAACGCGTTATCGAGCGCGTTATCAAAATACCTCATCGATGTTTTTTTCTACATTGTTCTATTTCTGTATTTCTATAAATGCAACTATAAATAAAAGTATATATTTAAAGAACTATTGTATTTTTCCTGTATAAATATTAATTCAATTTTTTTGTATTATTTACGCAAAATAATTGCGCGGTAATTGGCATAAAATGATCATTATATTTATGATTTATGAAAAGCTCGATTTACAAATAGAACATTTCTACAATGTTGAATACCCGCGTACTCGTATAAACAAACACACTTGCAATACAATGGGAAATTGAACTTCAAGTCATTATCATTAATTAGATGCACAATAGACTCGCTGCTAACATTTTGACTACATTATTTAAATAAATAAATATAGCGTCGAAGAATTGTTTGCCATTCAATTAGCGTTATGTATTTAATATGCGTTTCAATGTCTGCACGTGAGTTTGATGCGTATCCAAACATGTGATAGACATTTATAATATTTACAAATATTTATATATTGTAATCATATTATCAATTATATAATTTGCAAATTCGACCATTTCTTCAGTTGATAAATGTCTACATCTACATTTGTAAAATTTTTGAGACTTGATGTTCGGAATTGGTTTTTAGCTTTTCTTATGTTTGAATAGATTGCATTTAGTGTAAGATATACCGGCAAGAATATTTAAGTGTTCCTGTTATTTTTAGGAGAATTTTATATTATTGAGCATTTTACTCACTTTGGCACAAAATTTTTAGATAAATCATTTTTTCTTCCGGTAAGGAAGTAATTACATATTTAGGAGAAACAAACGATATCGTGTAATAAATATTGCAACGAGCATGTTACTGTCAGATATCCTAAATAAATAGATCCAATAATATGTCTTGCAATCTTCGGGCTAAACAAGCGTCCGATATGAACGACGAATAATCTTTGATATACTTGAAATCCTCGTAATCCTAGTAAAATGTGTTTTTTTTAATTATGGACGTTGTTTATTACTCATAAAATGTAAAACCATAAAACTCACTTTACTTAAATTTGTGATGCCTAAAACTCATTTCCCTAACCTAAAAGTATACAAAAATGAAGTAAATTACACATAAATACCAAATTCCAATAATTTTCGATTGTGAATTATTGAATTTTTATATAGGTTTAAGTTTTTTAAAGACCAAATTATAAATACACGTATTCCTTGGTCAATTTTAAGACGAAACATATAAATAAAATTTTGTCGAAAATACCTTACCAAAAATGGTAGCCAATTGAACAAATAAGATTTCGGTTTTCGACCGAGACTCATTTAAATTAATGTAATCTTTTTAGGCATTTCTTTAGGTCTACTTGGATAGGTGTTGACGAGACCTTTCGATAAGATATCACACTTTCCCAGTGGGGCAAAACATTGAAAAAAAAACATAAAAAAACATATTTTTAAAAAACACAAATCCATTCACTATTTATAGATATAGAATTGTCCGTTGTTATTTCGGCTGGCAACGGCTAGCAAAAAAACCTTCACTAAAAAATCATTGAAAAAAACTAAAAGATTAAATGTGCTCTTCAAATATAGAATTTCTCAACGAAAATCCCAAGGGGGATGATGTTACTTAACTAATTAAAACAACATGTTATACGTATAAAAACTCAAGTGAAGTAATTATTTAAAAAAATACAGACTTACTTGGTTTATACTGAGCCCATGCCCGAGGGATAACAAAAAAGAAAACATTTTATATTTATCGAGGGCAAAGATCGTTGAAATACATTATCTTACACCTTGGTATAGTATTTCTTTTATTTTAACTTGATAATAATTAATTGTAACATTTATTAGACGCACCAGCTGTCATAAATGCATGAAATGTATTTTATTTTGGCCGTCTTTTACCTCTGTGTGAAAGGTCTTGGCAACACCTAACCAAGTAGCCCAAAATAATCCTTAAATTACGAAGTTTTTCTATCGATATATGCGTAGTTACCCTGTAAAACAAAATAAATACATTTTTGCATCCATATCGACCGCTCTAAGGGCCATTTTCTTCACTATCACAAATTGAAGCTAACCGGCAAGTTGAAACCAACCGCCAGTTGAGACAAACTTGCCAAGTTGAACAGCAAGTTGAAAATCGTTTTTCTTCACTAGAAGTTGAGCAGAACTAGAGGTTTTCAACCAGCTTCTAGCTATCAACTTTCTCTTTAAAATTTCCTGGGAAATTGTATTTTAAACTGCAATTCGACAGCAATAGTGACAGTTTTCAACTTGCCGATTATATTTTTATTAAAAAAATGTTATTTGTAAAGAAAACGATGAGTCTGATGATGACCCTTTATTACTCTGATCAAACGAAAATTTTAGCACGGGCGATACGGGCGGCTGCCATATATAAACGCCTCCCAACGAACGAAATTTCTTTTCGAAAAGGGAAATATGACCACATATAATAACAAAAATTTAAATTAAAATATATTTAACATATTATAACACAACTATATACATATCATTGTATTTTAACACCAGTAATGTTTTGTTGCCTTCATCCCATCGGAAATGATAATTTCTGGAGTAATCCTTAGTCACACCAAACGCCAAATTGAGATCGCTGGCAGGCGAGGCAAACGTCAGGCGATCGAATTTTTTGAATGCTCAACCAAATTGTAAAAAAGGTGTCGAACGCCATGCGTTTGATAGGATTTCTCCCGGGTCCCGCTGCAGGCTGATCATGGAACAAAAACCATTTTTTTTTTTTAGATTTTACAATTTCAATGACGCATAACATCTCTGTATGTATATATAAACATTAGAGCACGTTTTGAAGTAATAAGCAGACATAATTGAATTTATTAGAGGATCATTTTCAATTATTCTGCGTACATTTTAAGAGCACAACTCTATTTTTCTAGAGCACATCCTTTTTTGCAATAGTAAATTTTTAAAAATGTATTTTGAGTTAGCTTTTATATAAAAATAGTTTTTTTGTGGGCCACTCGGATGAGATGGAACGGTTAAGACCGATTTTAATGATCGCCACAGTGTTTTGACCCAGTTTGCAGGATGCACGTTAGAAAAATTAAAAAGTCAGGGACATGATGAAAAACGGTCAACTCTCCCAACTGTTTCATGGGTAAAGCACAGTTACCCAAGAAACATTCATGCAGTATAAGGTTAAGGAAAATAAGTATTATTATTATTATATAATACGCACTTAAACAGTTCCATATTATAACTAAACATATTGTACTATCTTCATTCGATTTTGAGTTTTTTTTTTACAATTGACGTGACTAAATATGCCGTCAGACGGAACATTTTTTTGTGGAAGCAATAGTTTTTTGCTTGCAAAACCATATTTCGCCGTCTGACTAGGCTGCAATTCATTGCAGAAATGATTTTTCGGAGACAATGCGCTGGTAAAACCAATAACATCGTTTTCATCGCTTTGCCAAAGGATAAGTTTGCCAAAATCAAATCTTACGAAACCGATCACTTTGCTCCAATGTTCACACAAATCGATATGTTTCGCAACCACGACAGCCATAAATACGACGCTGAATGATCCTTTGTAATTGAAATAGGCGCTGAAGGAATTTGGTGGTTCTTTGCAGGCAACATGTTTCCCATCAAGCACCTTGGGGTGCAGGCAGTTCAGTAAATTCCATTTCCTTTCTAATTCAAATACATTTTTTTCCATTTATCTTACGTTGTCGTTTTCTCTAATTGAGTACACACAATTCCATTTTATTAATTCATTATGCAGCGAGAAGCGATATGGCAAAACAAAACGAGAAGGAATTAGCTGATGATATTTTGACCAAACGTAAACTTCCATTTTGACTGCCATTGCAGCTTACTAGGCAGTAATGATTGAAGAAATGTTTTGAGTGCTTTTTGCACGCTTTTTGCATTGGTTTACAATCATCTAGTGCGGACTTATTGCATGCAGAAAACAATTGCTCCGTCTGACGGCACCTTAAAGGGGCACTCCAATCACTCAGATAAAAGACAACTATATTTTATATTTCGTTTGTCTCTGTCTGGTCGTGTGCGTGCTGTCTGCTGTGTGTACATTGTAAAACAGCGTGACCTGGATTGACTTCATGGTGTGAGCGGAATTGTCTTTTTTTAAGGTTAATAAAATATTTTTTAATTATCCAGTGCATGACCATTTCGCTTTATAACAAATTTCAAAATGTCTTAATGCTGCTACAACTACACTTCACCATAAAATGAATATTTGTATGGTTACCATTTGGGTTTGGCTAAAATACATGACATTACATTTTTACATTTTTTTCTTAAAAAAATAAAAACGCAGAACAAAACAAAAAAAAAGTACTGTATTTGTTAAAGAAATCGAAAGAAATATACAGTACAACGTCCTAAAATACAGTACGGATGGTAACCGTATATATATCTTTTTGTTCTTTGCGTGTAGCCGCATATCTTCAAATTTTGTTTTTGGTGTTTTAGCAATATATTTATGTGCTTGTGCATTGTGCATTGTGTACACATACATATATGTTGTGATGTTCAAAAACTATGATAATCTGTTTAATCACTGATTAGATATTAGGCCGATTAGTTGATTGGAACTAGATTACCACTTGACTGAAATTTCTATTTTTTTACTTTTGATCAGAGATCTAATAACAAATAAGTGAATAAGCATCATATCATTAATTTTGCGTAAATTTATAATAGGATTTCAATGTGCTTTCAACTTATATAGACCCGATGGCACGCGAAAATAGGGCAATTTATTAAAAATCTCGGCTGGCTACCTATTTTGTCCTTGTGTTTAAGGTATATTGCGGAAGTTAGGTGAAGTTGTTGCTTCAACATTTTTCAAACTTTTTCGAAATATGCGTCGAACGGATGCTGTGGATACGCCAGCAAAAACTCTGTCAAATCCGTTTTTTTTACAAAAAAGAACCGTTGTAAAAGTTTGGATCGTTCCATTTGTCCATGTCATCGCTTAAATAATCCCAAATACCTTCCCAATCTCGTAGTCAATTCATTTTATTAATACTATTTATAGTTCTAACTGCAAAATGTAATTTAAAGCGAATGAAATGTAATCACCGATTAATAACTTCAATAAGCTTTTAGCTGATCAAGTGAATAAAGCTAATCAAAGATTTGTTAATTAGCTAAACTACGATTAAAATAATCTGATTGAAACTCAAAAAAACTATTTTTTATTTATCGAGGTCTTTAATCACTTTAATCACGAATTAAATTTAATCAGGACTAAAGAGAACAAACTCTTTTGATTTAATTATTTGTTGATCTCTGCCAAACTATTGGCTTTTATTGTGAGTTATATTGGTAACTATAAAGTTGATTGCAAGTGGGAATCTAATCAGTTGGTCAGCTGAATAAATTTTATCTAAGAATTGTTTATCAGCCAATTTTATGGTATTGAAGTACTTTAATCACGTTTTTTTATATCAGAAATGAAGATTTTTGCCGTTATTATTGAGTTAGCGATTTCCGATTATGTGTTCAAAATCGAAATGGGCCAAGGCCCAGCTACCCATTCTAGGGTTAATATTTATATTTTTCAATATGTTTATATTTGATTATAGAATCGAATATTCGTTCGTATTGCTCGTATTGTATATTCTTAAATATACATTTATTTGAAAATAAAATAAATGTATAAAACCCTTGTTATAAATTTATTTTTGATGTACAGAATTATATTAATATTTTAAATATAAATATCAATTGTGCACATAAAATAACATTGGCAAAAATAGAAAATGTTTACATCAAATAATCATTTGTTCATTTAAAATAAATAAATGTTTAAATGAAATCTTCGAGCATGTCTATGTTGTCTGTTGTGTGAGACAAAAAAAAATTAGCGGTTCAGTGGCTCTGCTAAATATAAATATAATTTTGCAAACAATTTGTTGGAAGTAGACATGCATTACCGCTAAAAGCGCCTTTTTCACTGTTACCATTTACCTGTAAAATTTGAGTTTTATTTGTGAAAAACTGTCAATTAAACTTAGCCAAAAATCTCAATAAAACACGCAAACCAATTTAATATCGCCATCGCCAACATTGCCATATGAAACATGCGTGGAATTGGTGGATGCATTTTTTAGGTTGATTTAGTCTTGTAAGGGTTTTTAAATAATTATATTGGTAGCTAAATTGGAATTAAGTTCTATAGGTGTTTTAAACCCAATCTTACAACTTTTAAAAAGATGCACTTGCAACGGCAGTTGCAAAATTTAGTTTTTTTCTGAAGTTATAATTTGTGCCCGAATAATATTTATATTTTATTTCTTGCCCCAATCAAAATGTCAATTCTTATTATTTTTAAAATATGCTGTAGAGATTTTAATTTTTAAGAATTCAAAAGATTTTAAAAACTAGGATTGAAGCTTTTTACCTCCTCTTTTCAACGTATCTTATAACATATATTTACAATACGTTGTTTTTATGGCAAGTTATGATCAGAATAGCTAAGGGGTGGCAACTGCAAATCTTTTCCATATCAAAATTTTCTAGTGTAGAGTAGAATGGGCAAAAGAGCCACTTTTACACATTTTGAGCTCTATCTCTGAATCTATAAGAGATAGGAAGTTGCGTTCTTTAATGAAAATGTATCCTTATCTATTGGCTAATACTTTTCGAAGAATTCAAATTCTTATCTTTTATAGATTCTAAGCTACAGCAATTCTCCTCGACCCTTTCAAGTGGCTCTTTCACCCCACCAGGTGGGGCGAAAGAGAAAATTTTTGGTTTTGAAAAGTCATGAAAGAAATAATAGTAAAGGCAAAATACATTTTTTTAGAAGAATGCAAACCTTTATAATTTTGAACGACCCCTTTGCATAAAATTTTACTTTTCTGGTGGTAGAATTTAACGGTAAATACGTAATGATTCAGATTGTGGTGGTTTTGACGAACTTTTAACGCGTTTATTTGTCACAGGCAACGTTGAACAAACGTTTGACGATAACAGGCACCTTGTAAAAATCTGTTTTTGTTAAAAAAGAAGAGAATACTGCGCATAATTTTTGTTATGTACTGAAAATGTTTTGGGTATATTTTATGCCGCCTGTTTACCTAGCCCAAAAATGCTTTGTCCAATAGCTACAACTTTTGAGTTGTATGAGGTGTTAGCGTCAACAAAAAAAATACATTTTTACGACTAATGAAGCAAAAGGCAAATGAGAAACGTCATTGTTGTCTAGAATCAGCAGTGCTGTATTATATTTCGTATTAAATTGTTTGTTTTTTATCCACATAGACAATTTCCCGCACCATCTTGACCCGATGAAGCAGCCGTCAGAAAGTGATGCTGAAATTTATCGCTTTCAAAAATCTTAGACAATGGTGACTCTTTTGCCCCACAGCCACATTTCACGGAAAAATCACAATAATTAGAATAAAACGACAACCCAAACCAAAATTATTAAAAACACTTACATTTAAATTTAATTTCACACGTGAAACACAAAAAAAGATATTTAATATGATGGAGAAAATATTCATTAACTTTTTGCGAAATATCAAATAACGCTATATAGGGGCATCTGTTTATCGATCAGGTTTATATCTATATCAATCTTGAGGACTAAAGTAAGCATTGTTCATGCAAAACTTCAACTTTGTAGGACACATCGTAAGCGAGAAAAGACGAATTGTCTCTTTCGCCCCGTGGCTCTTTCGCCCCATTCTACTCTATATGTGCTAAGTTTAAGCAGGATCAGATAAGGTGAAGTTGGTTAACTAAGTGTCGAAAAATCTATCGACGGTCATTTATATAGTATAAGTGAAGTTAAAAGAAATAGTTTAAAAGGAATATATTTAATTATTGCATTTTAAATTATATTTATATGTTTATATATAAAGTTATATTAGAGACTGAATTTGAATTGTGAATAATCAATTAATTGCACCCCATCAAACATTTTTTGAATTACAATTAAATAAATGAAAATTGTCCATACTGAATTGCCACATTAAATTATTCTTTTTACATATGTTAGAATAAAATGGATTGGAGAGATTTATATTCGAGACATTGATTTTTAAGTTTTGAGATTTTATGACCTAAGCCCATCTTTGCGAAGAACTTTATACAAAATGCACATTTTTTCTTATTTTATTTATCAGAAGTAGCGCATCCAAGATTCCTTTGAGGATGGGGCTATTTATTTTTACGTTTTATTTTATTGTCTGAATAAAGAAAAAAGATTTACCATCAAAAGAAACGCTGACGCTGGTTTTAAAAATATTCCTTTTTGAGGATTATTTTTTTTAAATATTGTTTGACATAAACACATTATTTGGAAATGTGTCATTATGCCAAATGAAATTCTGCCATGCTGAATAATCAAAATAACAATAAGTTCACGTGATAACTAAAGCTACATTAGAGCCACAACCATACCAAAATAAAAATATATTATTGGGATTGAATGCAAAATCAGTTTTAAGGGGAGATGAGAATAATTTAAAAGTAAAAAATCGATCCTTTTTAAAATAATTGGAGAATTGTGTTTAAGAAGGAAATATTTCAAAGACGGCCAACTATAAAGAAAACCTTTTATTAGCTATTTCTTTATTTGGCGCTGTGCATTATTCTCAAGACACTTAACGTCACGAAAAGAATCGTGCCGATAAGTCACAACTTGCTTGTGACTTATTCTCAAGTGATTTAACGACAGGAAAAATCGTGATAGTAATGCACAGGCTGACTGTGACTATTCTCAAGAGATTTACCGCCACGAAAAATTCTGACAATAAGTCACAGTTTGCCAATCGTATCATTCATCCAATCGTATCATTCATCTAATCGAGATTGATTCGATACAATCTGTTGATTAAAAATATTTGAAATCTATGTTAATTTAAGTTTAACAAATCCGCTTTCATATGAATATCGGTCATTTAACCAGTCGTTTTATTTTACACGGCCAGTTTATTTTAAACCGAAATTTGGTTGAACAGTTTAAAGCGGTCATTTTATTTTTTAAAAGATCGATTAACCAAAAATAAAACGCCCTAGCTTAATGTGCGCGGGGCACTATACAGCCTTTTATACAGTTTATTTGAAGAAACAAGAGAAGATATATATTTTTTTAAAACAAAATCTTCTAAAATTATATATATATATATATATATATATGGTGCTATATCAAGTGAAGTTAAAATAACGATTTAAAAAACGGGTTACATATTATTATTATTCTTGTTTTCTAACTCCAGCAAATACGCAAATTTTGCACTAATTAAGTTTATACAAATGCAGTTTTAACATACAATCTATCTATCTATATATTTATGTGTTCCATAGAAAGCTTTAGCTTCAAACCTCTCTTGTAACTGATTTTGGCTGTGTCCGTGTGGAGCATCTCTTTGTTGCTAAGTATAATTCATATTGTAATAAGTAAACACAATTTCACAAATGTTGCAACAATAACAATAACATTAAACTCGTATTTGAGATATGCCTCTTCAAAAATGTTTGTGATATTATATACTATATATAAAGATTAAACCAGTATCACATCTATTTTAAATATAATTTATTATTATATACATATCATATATATATATATATAAATCTCAAATAACTCATATTCTTCAATTAAACACATACACATAAGGAATAATCTAATATTTGATGGACAATCTGTTAAATGATTATGTTTAATTGAGGCACACATACAGCTTCATCATACATGACAATCTGATATCTAACAAAACGAACTCTGTTTAAATACATTCTTATATGGCTATCTAAAAAATAAATATTGCTCAAATGTACTGTGTTTTTCGCAAATTCTAGATAAGATTATATTTTCGTACGTGAATAAGATGCAGAGGTTCTTCTCACATTTGCGCTAATACCTTAAATAGAGCAGACACGAACAAATTAAATGAAAATCCTAGAGCAGTTTAAGTTCTTTAAAGCGTGACACATTTTTAAGTGATTTGTGTAATAGTTTTATTCATGAGTTTTTTAGGTAATCTTAAATATAAACTAAAGAAAAAATAAATTGATATACCTATTAAAAAGTGCAATGTGTTTCTTATACAATAAACTATATGAATATAAAACATGTGTGATAAATATATATATATATATATCGTATATTAGTAAATCTTAATATATAATATAGTATATATTATAATATAGTATATTATATTTACAAGCGTCATAAGTGAGCAATAAGCATGCGTGGTTTAAAGTTTAAGTGCGGTAGCCCCTATTTAATTGAAGTGTATATAAACGAAACAATATACAATAAGCCTCTAGTCTTATAGTATTCTTTGTACGAGTATATTGATCCAAAATTCATTCTTACTATCATTCACGTGTATTGTGTATGTTTTATTGATTATACCACATGTCGTTAGTTTAGTGATGATAACGTATAGTTAAAGGCTGCTCCTGTATTTGTGTGAATATCCATCACGGTAGCAGCAGGTAATACCCATCGAAAACAAAGTGAAAGTGTGTTAGTGTTATAAACTGTATTGTGCTTCGATTAAAATGTACATATCATTTTTATTCCTGATGTGTTTTTGTGCTTATTGCTGAATTTATATCCGGTTTAAACTTTAAATATGTAAATAGTAAATACTATATAGAGGTTTATTTTCTGTTTATGTCAATAACAGTTAGCTCAACATCACAAAGCCACAAAGTAAAGATTCTAAATATCAAGAAAATTCTTTACAATAACCTAACGTCTAAATCTTATTTCCTTTCCTAACTTGAATACTAAATATACATGAGTTTAAGCCATCGGTAAATTAACAACCAAATTGTAAGGACAATAAAATTGCAACCTAAAATTGAAAAGTTGAAAAATAATAATTATAAAAATGTAACATCAAAAGCACGTATCAACAAAAATATTCGTAACATTGCATAACTAATTTATTAATTGTGACATCACATATTTAAAAATACACTAACCAGAAAAGCCTATGCGTGTGGCCGCACGGGTCAGTCTCTGTCCTGTACAAATATGAAGAGCTAGTATAACAATCCCCATAATTTATCGAAATGGCAGCAGAAAAGCATTTATTTTTAGAGAAAGGTAAAATCCCTAAAAAAGATTTTATATTTTTCCGTATTTGAAGTTTACCTTCCCCAAACTAATTTTAAAAAGTCCCTGAAGGAGTATTTTGTAAAAGGATTTTCTTTAGAGACTAAATATTAGTAAATATTTGCCTAATTTTCATCTTATGGCATCTGAGCCAAATCTCTGCAGATTTATTGTCACTGCCGCCTTCTCTCTATGAATTGTCTATCAGTAGAAATGACAGTAGCTCTTTATTCTGCTCCTTGAACATAGTTAATATTTGTAAGTCTTTGGCTTATTTTTGATTATACGTGTATTTTACATTGCTTATTTGGGACGGTAATTGAGTCACAATTATCCGAATCACGATTGTCCGAAACACAATAATCCAACACACGATTAACTGTACTACATTACCAGCTGAGTAAATCCGAATTACTATGGTTTGTGTATTCTGTTAATCATGATTCGGACAATCGTATCATTCGGCCAATCGTGATTCGGCCAATTGTATTTCGGCAAATCTTCAAGTGACATACATTTTGTGAGAATATCGCACTGCCTTGTGTGTAGTTTGCGTTTATAAAGTCTATTTTTCTCACCAATTTAATTATTTGAATTGGACGTTAAAATAATTCACTTGAGAAGAAGATTTCACTTGAATTTGATCATATGGCATATCTGCTTCTAATAATAGCAAGAAAGTTTTTTTATTTAATTAAATGTATTTAAAGACAACATTGCACTTCCTAAAATATATCTTCTTTATTAAAGACATAATACAAACATTATAATCAAACGTTGAATATAAATAGACAAATAATATAAAAAAACATATATTTTAGATTACAACCACAATTTCGCCATTCTAAATTAAAAAACCTGCCATCAGGCCTACAAAGTTTATCAGCTAACCAAATTTAGACAACCCAACTTATTTTGATTTTGCACTTCAATCAAGCCAAAATGGGTTTTATACAAAAATTATTTAATTCAAAATAAAAAAACTTTTAGTTGGATATTGGATAGATGACTAGGAATCAAAATCAATATGAATCGAACAGAAGGAAAAATACCTAAGCCACAGAATCCAGTTATTCGGGCAAACATTTTGTCAAGGCTCACATTTTGGTAAGTTAGTTTAATGTAATCTGAAATATTAAACTATATTCTCAACTCATACAAACAGGTGGCTCAAAGACATCTGGATATTAGGCTTTAAGGAACCTCTGAAAGAGGAAGATATTTACGAAAACAAATCAGATCTAGTTAGCAGTGAGATCACAGCAACATTTGCGCCTTTCTGGGATGCCGAACAACAAACACCTAATCCCAGTGTTCTGCGTTTACTGTTAAAATCGCACGGAGGGCCGCTGCTTTTCTGGGGATTATCTTTCGCACTGATTGAGTCTTGTATGCGCCTCTTGCAACCCATCTGCCTGGGAGGTTTGGTCTCATACTTTGTGCCCGGCCAGACAGAGTTCAGCAAACAGGATGCGTACCTGTACGCTTCTGGAATAATTTTGTCATCCGCAGTTTCTGTTGCTTCCGGACACCCGTTCTATTTGTACGTCTTTGAGACGGGCACTAAGATTAGGCTTGGATGTACTGGATTAATTTATAGAAAAGTAAGTTTGATCAGATGTGAATTGATTTTAAGTATAATGTATCAAATATTTACTCGTTTTAGTCACTTCGTCTATCAAAGGCCGCTATGTTTGAGGGTCTCAACGGCAGGGTAATCAATCTTATTTCAAATGACATGGCGAAACTTGAATTGTCCCTTTTCTTCATTCATGATGTATGGAAAGGTCCAATGGAGGCACTTATTTTTGGATACTTCATCTATAGAGAAATTGGATTGTCCGGTATAATTGGAATGGCATTTCTAATTAGTTTCATTCCGATTCAAGGTAAACACTATAAAGTTTAAAACACAAAATAAATTATTTAATATTGTTTTTTAGTGTGGTTTAGCAAAAAATCTGCTCAGCTACGTCTTCGCACTGCCAAACGCACTGATTTCCGTGTGAAAATCATGAACGAAATTATACTAGGTATTCAGGTGATTAAAATGTACACCTGGGAGAAGTCTTTTGCATCAATGGTCGACAAAATTCGAAAGTAAGTTAAAAAATAAAACATATTATTCACTTTTTAAATTAAAATATATATATATATATATATATATATATAAAACAGAAAGGAGATGAATACTATTAA
>JAAAKO020005321.1:0-20062 GCA_010015015.2 Bolitophila cinerea | reverse complement strand
ATCTATATATGTATTATATATTTATAAATGAGCGGCGATCAAGTTAGCGCTATCGCGACGCCTATAGTTATGGCGCAATTGCAGGAATGCGCGACGCAGGAATGTCTCTGTGCGTCAATGTCGTGAGATTTGTGCGCGCGTAAAATTATACATATTTATTATTGCGCGTCGTGTTAATTGGAATTGATTACACTAAATGTGTATATATATATAGATAAAGAGCGTGCCGCGCTGCACGGCAGTTGCGTACACGAGTATTTGTTTATGTTCAGCAGGATAGCAATGTTGAAACTGTGTTTTATTATAGTTTTCTGTAAAATACGTACACTTATTTATTAAATTGCTTATAGGTCGCTGCGAGCGAATGTTTTACCCATGACGTATTGAAACCACGTTTAACATGTAGGCGACATATGATTTAAGTCATCAGTACACTCAAATAAACACACATGCATAGCAGCCAAGACTCGGCGAAGCAACCTACAGTTCAAACAAAAGACTTCAATAGCAACGAACCCGGCACGTTTATTTTGATTGATTTATATGTGTTTTTTTACATAGTATAATTAATTATTACGAGAAAAGAATTAAACTTTCATGCGTACTTTATTTTCGGAAACGTAAAAATTGTTGTGCACAATTAATTTAAGGAACTTTAATGTTATTGTTCTCAAAAAATGGATACAGAGAAAACGTTATTATAATTAAATAAAATCGATTCTTAATTAATAGATTGATTAGGTCCATCAAATTAGTTTAAACCATAACCAATAACAATAACTATATTGTTTCAAAAAGTGTTCAAAAAACAACCCAAATGAGTAAAAATAGCATACAAAATAGAGTTTATGTATATATTTATGTTTGAACGCTGAGTTAGTTTTAGATGCATATTATAATATATAAACCATTTCGAAAGTAAAAGAAATAAAAATAAATATACAGAAATTCCAAATTGCACGCGTTTACAAAAGAAGAACAAAAAGCGTAAACACCAAGACCTCTAAAAAACAAACACACTGACTGAAAATCCAAAGAAACATCTATCCATATATATACATACTATATATGCATACACATATGTATATATATACTTTGTTATATATTTATGCTGTAATATATTTGTGTATACGAATCGTGCGAGCGGCATGCACCCGCCATTGCCGAATTCCTTTCCTTCTAGCCAGATGGCCACTTTACGAGATTTTGTAGGCCGATACAATGCTGTATGTGTATATATATACGAGTATATGTAATATACATACACAGTGTATGCTATGGTATGTTATAATACATGTGTATTTTATTAATATATACATATACATATATATATATATATACATTTTATGGAAATGCACACACAGGTACAAAAAAATCGAGGCTCGTAAATATATAGGCGTATATATTCACGGTTGTATATATGAATATATATTTATATATTATTATTATTTCGACGGACAGAATACGATCCTCTGCTTTGCGAACGAGTATAAATGAACAACGCTATATGTATATATATATACCTTGCGCGCATTTTGTTCTCCTCTTATTTTTTTCCTCACGCGAATGAGTTAGTCGAAAAGAAAAAAACACATACACACACACATACCGAGTATTCACGCGAGCTCTGCTAAGGGTACGGCCACGATAGTATAGTATATACATATACGGCCTTTTATCGCATCTCTATGCGCATGTGCTTAGGAATGTGAGGTTAAACGGACGAAAGAGCGCACAAATTAAACAGAAACACAGACGCACTAAAGAAAAATTCCTGCAGGTCATTTTTTGCTTTCAACTTCTCATCGCGATCACGCTACAAATAACACACACACACACACACACACACACACATACAAAACCAATATCTTCTGATACGAAAATGCAACATCTGAGCCCAAATACACGTTATAATTTTGATCATGTTCATGTACAAAAACAAAAAAATTAAGTTTAAATTAAAACTACATTTACTAGTCTTTATATTATAAATTAATAATTATTAAACAGAAATATGCGGCTTGGCAAAATCTTGATCGTAGCAAATATGCAAATATGTATTTTCAAAGTCCGGCGTCTTCTTTTATATATGAGCAGCGACATTCCATAAGAATGCGCCATATTTTATATGTTTAAAGTATGTATATATACTATACATACTTTATCAATATATATATGTGTATTGTCATTTTTAGCAAACGTATAATATATACAAAGATAGTCAATAGACGAATAGTCATATCATCAATTTATGAGCGATTTGGACCGCTATATTTTGAATAACTCGATATAACGTATGCACCGATAGTTAAAAATAGTTATTATACACTTATACTTTATGTATATATATAATCATTAAATTCTCAAATCGCGTAAACGCGTGCTTGCACACAATAAGTCTACAAACAAAATATATATATATATATATATGTACATATAAATATATATATGTGTTTATATACATTCTACACACATATATACGTACACTATACACATTTAAAATTTATATATTTGCTTTGAAGGCCAGCCACATTCCTCGCGATGAGAGTCTCTCAATGCTTTTGCGCTCGCAGTATTCACTCGATCCATTGATAATGAAGACAGCATAGAAAAACGTGCCAGTTTACGGTTTCCCGCCAATTGTTAAAAATATAATTATTTTCTAGTAAAAACAAATGGGTTTTTTAGGTTCTTAAATAATTTACTTATATTTTAGATTCTAAGGTTATTCATTCCGGAATTTTAACTACGGTATAAATTTTGTGTTCTATGACAATTCCCCCGAAAAATATTTAGCCGAAAAACTAATTACCAATCGCGTCTTTTTCCCCGAAAAACACTGATACAAAAAACGACAACTGCCTGACAAAAAAAAAAAAAACAAAAAATTAGTAACATCATAAAACAAATTTTCAGGGAATCGTCTATTTTTGGAATTGTCATTTTCGGGGATTTGTTATTTATTTTAAATAGAAAACGCCGCATGAAATTTGTTATACATATATACATAAATATTATTTTGTTGGGTTTGACCTTCTCTCTAAAGATCTGAAAGGATTTACACCAGAGGTTTTATGACTTTTCTTGTTATTTTTTCAGAAATTAAAAAAATCTAGGGCATTATGAGGTATAAACTGCATAGGAAATTATTTAAATGGCCAAAAAACACAAATATACTTCTATGGAAATTATCTCCACTTCAAACAGACATAAGGTACATGTATGTTTTATTTTTGAATTTAATTAAATAATTTAATTTAAATGTATATACGGTCCATTAAAAATGTACATTATATCCATGTACTTTAAAGAATAGACATAATGGATCTCATGCTAGTTTTGATGTTGTTTTAAGAACGGACTGCTATGTTCAAGTCCATAGACATTATGACATATAAACGTTAAAATGATTTAAAATTGCTTACATATGTAAATTCGATTTATACAATTTAATTAAATAAAAATGTAATGATCACATTTGGACCACTAAATATATATGTGTTTTTGTATTTACATATATATTTTAATATATAAATAAATATGTATAATATACATAAATATTTTCATATAAAATGCGAGTCGTCAAACCATCTTGGTTAAAAGAGCGCGTTCTCTTAAGAACGCCCAAGCGAAGCAACTGGACACTGAAGAACGTGCAAGCAGGAAAAAACACACAAACTCAAATACATAACATAAAATAACACACGTATAGTATATATATATATGTATAAATGTATATCCATGTATATGAAATCGGAATGTTGAACAGTAGCCGGTGGCCGGGGCCTGGTTTCTTAACTGACCATGGATTTTGTGTATGTAAATTGGATTAGTGTGTTTTCTTTATTGATTGAAATTCCGGTAGCAGCAACAAACACAATTTAAACATTTTGATCGATCGTGCTTTGTAAATGCAATTACATTGCACGCACATGTGTAAGTAAGAATTTGGAATTTAATCATATTGTAAATGCGTGCTCGCGCGCGGAAGCGGACAAAATTACGGGTACTCAAAAACCAAACTTTCTGTAAATTCTAAATTGACTTGAAAAACAAGTTTTGCGAGCCCTCATTTTCGTGTGTTTCTGTATATATAGATATATAAAAAAAAATACATAACTAAGAACATTGCGTACGCGCAATGTGCATGTGCAATTGTGCACTGCGTGTGCATCAGAGTGCGTAAGGACAAAATTAGGCCGGAGCACGATCGCTTGTCGAATCTTTAAAACGCACACGCTCGTGTGTGTTTTTTCTTCTTTTAAGCGAATATAAGCATTCATGGAATCTTGATGGTCAGACACAAAATGTATGCATCTTACAATATTCCAAAAATAAACGCTAAAACTACTTATTTTATTTCGGTGCGCATGCGCGCGTGCAACCGGTGCTGTGATTCCTTCGGAAGACACGCAGCAGGAACCCTCAGCGCATACACGAGCTCGGTAACATTAAAATATTGTGAATGCGGAATGCGAGTGCAACACGCAGTAAAACAACAACAACAACAACCCGTTTATGGGTTTACTCACATTAAGCAGAGAGCGCTGGAAGCCGAATTTTATTGTATACGCACGCGCAATCGGACAGTATTTTATATGCGCGCGATGATAATTATTTCAATTGCCCTGCACGAGTTTCTTTCCTCTAATATATGTATAAAGTAAGTATATACACACACACACGCAGAGAAATATATATATATATATATATATATATACATATATATGTATTTGTATATGTATATATAAAGTTATAAACACGCGGAGATTAATTTGAATTTTATTGGTTTCAGAAATAATTTGGGCTTTGCGGCAGTGTTTTTTTTTGGGTGTGTGGTGGTTTGGCTTGCAGCGACTACATAATATACGTGAGCCAGCTGCGCAATGTGGTCAGGAGGAGTTTATTTCTTCAGCGATGCATTTATTTTGAAGGTCAAATTTATATCTCGTTTTGTAATTATATACAAGAGATCTGATGCACATTTCAGTTCTGTGTGTATGTATTTTCAAATATGGTAAATATTCATAACCTCTCACAACTGCATCTTAAAAATGTTTGACATCTTTTTAATACTTGAAACCAGTATATTATTAGTAAGTAAATTAAGCGGGGGTAAATTATAAACCAAAACTTGCATAATTTTTACAAAATCTAAACACTCCGTTTCTTTTACATAATCGTTAAACCAAATCGTAAGGCAAAGTTGTAAAAAACGTTGAAAGTTATTGTACTTTTAAATAATAAATTTCATATCTAGGCGTTACTAGGTAATAATTTCTCCGCGAAAAATAAAACGTAAAAAAATTGATTGAAATGCGAATTCATTTATTTATTACTATCAAAATGGAGATAATTTAATATCTAATGGAATTTCATCTTATCGCATATAGGTACTAAAATTTTATGTTTATCTGTCGTCTTCATTACCATGGCACGCGTGTGATCTCAATTAAAGCTCATCATACGTATATGCTTACCCGCATATTTTATTGACACGATCGGTCGTTCGATCACGCATATCAACCTCAATTCTTACAAGAATTACTTAGCATTAATACGTCCGTCGCCGAGTATTTAAAAACACAAGCGTTCGCTGAAATCAAAACATTCTCGCTAATTGCAATGTGCAATCGCGTGTGATCGTGTGATTGGAGACAATTCTCGTAATGATCTAATTAACCTTTTTTGTGTCCGTTTTTGGGGCGACTGTCGATGACGTTAGCTGTTGAAAGTGTGTTTTTGTTTTAAATTTTGAATTGTCAAAATGTGGAGCATGGCTATGCACAAGCACATGTATAATATGCACATGCACAATATGCACATGGTGCATTTTTTCACACGATCATATATATAATCATATATGTAAATATGCGCCTTGAAATTCGATTTAGTGATGTTTATGTATGTTTTTTTTTGTTGATATTTTACAGTATATTATACATACTATTTTTAATTATTTCAAATTAAACTTGTATAGAAAGAAAAAAATACATTCATGGTTTGGTTTTTGTTTTTTTCTTTTTATATACTTATGATAAACTAATAAATTGGGACACTACAAATATTTTAATTATTTAAAACTATCTTATTTCATTTAGTATAAAAATGCTTTTATTATTATTAAAGATCATTATTATTTTATTACGTTTTTTTAGAAAAATAGACTTAGTAAAATTGTATGTACTTTAGTATTAAATAAAAACATGTATGCTAATAAAAAATAAATATATTATTATTAATATAAGAAATTGTTTATATATCTCAATATATGCTAACCAAGAATATTTTTTTTTGATATCAACAAACTATATGCTCGTATATTCTTCGTTACTAAAACCAAGAAAGGTTTATCTTATTAACTAACTTAAATCAAGAAGACCTAATTATGTGTTTTAATATTAGTAATTTTCATTGGAACAACATTTCTTTTTTTCATAAGAAAGGTGAACTTTTATCATTCCACCGTATATTTATCTTCTTCATAATAATAGTATACAATGTTCCTCCTAATAATTCATTTGACTTTCATAAATATATTCTTTTATAATTGATCTTATATCATTAAACCTTATTTTATCTGTATAAATTTCTTATATTTAAAAATAGTATCGGATGCCGCCATTGAGCGCATCTGTGCGCAAGCCGTATGTATATATATATTTATATATATAAAATAGATATACGCACACGACGTCTGAAATCCGTTTACCAATGATCTCCCGATCGTATAATATATATCAAGCAAACGCACACAATTTATCTTCGATTTATTGTACTAATTATTTTCTATTGCGTCCGTGCGCTCACTTTGAAAAAGGCGATCTAGCGATAAAAGAGCTCACCGCAAACTTCGAGATCACTGAGAGCGAGCGTATTATAAATGCGCGCGTGTGTAAATCTTTAAAGTGCAGTGCGTCCACATATATTCACTTAGCTGCGTGCGCACGCATCAACGCGTTTTATCGTTATGTACAGAGCGGAAGAGCGCGCGCGGTATTATCGTTATCGCAACGTTGGACTTTTGTGCGATGTGCACGCATCATCTATTTTAGTGCAGATCATTTTCAGCCAGATGTATATATGTATATGTATTTTGAAAACATAATAATATAACATAAAACATTTACGGCTATTTCTTTTACGCGTGCCTGTAAAATGACGCATTCAGACAGGGTATAATAACTTATGAGCGATCGTCGGCGATTTAACGTTGATTTCAATTAGATTTGATATGGCGAAAAATAATGTATACTTTGAGGTCGATCCGAACATTCTTGGCAGATTATGATCAATATACTCTACTGTAAAATATTATAATATGAAGAATATATGCATGTATAATATATTATGATTAACGTTACATATATTCCTACTTAAGGCCATATGTCACGAGAGATATTCATTATTTTGGATTTCACGACTACTAGAACTTAGCTTAAAACGTGAGCAAATTATGCTAGCCTAAATTCTCGTAGTATATTTTGAGGGCACTAAATTTAGTGGGACTATATAATTTAATTTTGTTGTTCTTAAAATACAAAAAGGCGTTCTTTTTTATTTATTTATGCGAGCATTTTTATTCAATAATAAAAAACAAATTCTTATAGTAAGCAATAACTATTTTTTTTAAATAAATTTGGGTTATTTGAATTCAGCAATTTTATAATTAACAATTGAATTCCAATTTATAGACAACTGAATGCTAATAAAATAATGAGGAAGCCCAAAAAATTGGTGTAGAAAAATAAAAAATATTAATTTTGTATTACAAATGATATTTAAATAATGATAATATAAAAACCGTTAAATTCAAATGAGATCATATATAATAAAATGGGTACCAAAATTAAATTATTGTATATTTTTGTAATTTGAATGGCAAAAAATATTTTTTTTCGTTGCCAAATGAAATATCACATATTCACTTTCTATAAATACAGAAAAGAACTTTACTCTTAAAATATAAAACGCGATTTTATAATTAGTATGCGTTTAGTAAAACGCATAATTTATTTTTATTTTTCAAAATTAAATTATTTTATTTAACACGCATTATAAGCATTCACTTCTTTTAATTGTTTTTAATTTAAATAGTGCGCAATAGTTTTTTTAGGTTTTTACAAAAAAAAATATAAAAAATATTTAAATATTTATTTTGGAACCAATTTTATTTATTTCAAATTTGATTTTTATTAGAACGCAAACATTTTTTTTGCTTTCATATTATAATATTGATCCATTATGCATCCATTAGGTCTGCGCTAGATATAATTTTTATTTCGATGACCGATACATATTTTTAGACAGAACAACTAATTGTTCGAAAATAATAATCATGCATGTCAACTAAATACAATCTTAAATCGACTTTTAACAATGGTACACGCAACTCGCACGCAACAAGCAAATTAGATGTTATCCGAATTTACCTTCATTTGCGGTTGTTCGAAATGTAGGCCAATTGCAGCCAACTGTGCGGTAATAGTTATCAGAAGCAATGAGTCATAAAAAAAACAAAATTGTTATATATATATAATTATATAAATGTATATGTATATGTGGTGTCAAACATTTGCTAAACAAAAGAAGCACAATGTAACGAGACCTAAAATAAAACAAATTATACACACATACTCGCCTATATCTTTCTAGTACATTTATTTGCATACAAACATATATAAAAAGACGTAAATCTACCACTACGGGCATATAATTTTATGCTATAAATTATAATATTAAATATACACACATATATATATATATATATGTTTATGTGTATTAGCTTATATAATAACATATTGCAAGTGCACTTGAGAATGCACTGCGCCACACCGGCCCGCGCAAACAGAATAATAATCACAGCTACTGTTTTTGCTGTGCCTGCGTGTTGGTCTTTCTTTTGCCTGGCCTCAGCACTTAGGGTCTTAATTTTCTGAATATTCATTAGCTATACGTGTGAGGTGTGTGCAATGTGTATGTATGTGTGTGTGTTTCTTTGTGCGCTTCGATAAACATTACTTTGTGCTATACATGTATTAAAATGTGAGCAGTGTAGATCGCATGGGCTATTCGAATGGGTTCATCTATATAGATTCTTGTATATAGTCTTAGATATACATTGAGAGTGCATTTATTATGAATGCATTTGTATACACAACAGTATACAATATATACACACATACAATGAAGAAAAGGTTCTGAGAACACGCGCACTATTAAATGCACATAAAATCGCAGTAAATTGCTAATGACTGACGTGTTTTTATGTGTGTGTGTGTGTGTGTGTGTTTCAAGTA
This sequence comes from Bolitophila cinerea, assembly GCA_010015015.2. Lineage (NCBI taxonomy): Eukaryota > Metazoa > Arthropoda > Insecta > Diptera > Mycetophilidae > Bolitophila > Bolitophila cinerea. The sequence continues at coordinate 10,763 of JAAAKO020005321.1, read as the reverse complement.
AGTGTGCGTATACGCATGCGCTCCGGCATATTGCATAAACTGGATACTAAAATGAATACAAAAGTATATAGTCGATCAATTTAAAGTAATTGCATAATCATAGATTGTAAATATTGAACATGAACTTTAGCGGTTGGTCGCGCGTGTGTGTTTGTGTGTGTGTGCTGCGGCTAAGCGCTATATTCTTAGTAAATCGCGCGTGGCACGAAAAATATTGGAAATATGTCGGATGATTATTGTAATGGTATTGGTACGTTCATGATAAGTGCATTGTGCACTATGGTGGAGTGATTTTAAAAAATAGATATTTTAAAACAGCTAGTAGCAGAAAAGTTGAAAAAATTATATTATATTTAAATTTTTAATTTTTTTATGTTTTTCCTATGAATTTGTGAATAACATTTTGTTTTTTTTTGAAAAATTTTAATTTTGTACTGATTTATTCTTTGTTTATTAGTAAATGTGGGGAAAAGAAATATTGTTTAAGATTTGTTTAGAAAAATTAGTTATAAAAATAAATTTGCTAATTAATAATAATGAGTCTAAAAGGAGTTAAATATAAAAAAAATAATAATAAAATTCAATTAAAACCGCAAAGAGTGTAAATTTTGACAATACAATCTTTTATCATTTGTGGCAAATCTTACGAAGCGTAAAACTTAGAGTGTGATCACGTAAAAAGCGATTGTTATATATCGAAGAAAACCACGTTGAATTGACAAATTCTTTCATTTAAGTATGTACACTGTATTGTTTTTGCATTCTTATTTTCCAATAACATATAACTTTTTCACATAAATATCAATTATCTTATACCGATGTTCTTGATCATAACTTAAATCATACTTAAGCATATCTCAAAGATCTACATGCTGATCTTAGGATAACATTAAAAAAACGGGTTTTGATTTAATATTTTTGTAGTTGAATTTATTAAATTGTTTCAATTTTTCCGCAATTGATACAATTTTTGTTAGTTGAATTTAAATAGATACATTCTTTCTATTATTTGATCCAATATTTTTTAGTTGCATTCGATAGTCTAAAACTAAATCAATTCTTTCGCAATTGATGCAATTTTTTAGTAATTCAATTCCTTAAACTGTATCAATTCTTTCACAATTTATTTTTATTTAACTGAATTAGGAACTAATTAATCCAATATTTAGTTAGTTAAATTAATTAAACTAAATCAATTAATTAAATTATTATTAATCATATATGGTCTTTAATAATTGACGTCAAAGATAGTTGTTAACTTTTAAATCTAGTGGTTCAACTGATTGCATTTCAATAGTATTCAATCATTTAATAATTGAACGCACTGTACTACCCAATCAGCTCTATGCAGTATTATTTTAATAATTTTTAGAATCAACTTACATGCCACATTTTCAACGTTTCTAGAACTGATTTAATTATTTCAGAATGTGCCACACTGTATTGATCAATATATTGTGTAAAATCACTTCAATTTAATTCAATAGTTGAAAAAATGTTGTGAATATATGAATTCAGTTACTAAACAGTTATTTTAACTGTGAAATAATTGAAAATCAGTATACTGAATGCGTATATGCGTATATAAGAACAAACATTTTTTTTGGTTAACTAATTTTAAATTTACATATATCACAAAGATTTATTGGAATCCCCAGCAATTACTATTTAATAGTGGTTTATAGTAAAAAAAATGGTTATGTTCTCTAATCCAGCCGCATGGTCGGGAGGAGAAAACAATGGTGCAGTGTAGTTAGCGCGAGCGGATTTTTCACGAAGCAGCATTTAGACCGATTGAGACATACCGCGATGGTTTTTTAAAATAATTTAATTAACCTTTTAAAAAACGTAGAAAACGGGCATTTCAGTTTCGCGCTAAATCCCATCGCGCATTTTCCTATCGCGCAGCTATACGAACCCGAAAAAAATCACCACCAAATTGTATCCATCAGTGACAAGTTTTTCAAAATTGTCACCTTCGGATGCCGCATACGCAAATTTTAAATGCCAAGAACTCAACAATAGCAAAAGTTTTATCTTTATGGACGAGTTATTCTTGTGCTACATCAGATTAGAAATTCCGCAGCTCGCACACAATTAAATACAATTTATAATACAGCATTGTTCGTGCCGATAGATTATGTACATATATTCATATAATTACTTTAATTCAACACTTAACACTCAATAATTCTCTTCGACATAATGTACTTATATTCAAAAGCTGTTTGGACATATATGTTTATAAATGTATTTGTATATGTATAATAGTTTATACCGTGTAAAAGAGCAAGTGCATTGTTTGTGCATGGTTATGTTGTTATGTGTGTGTGTGTGTGTTTATGTATGCGTGCGCACGTATACATATGTTTATTTATACACATATTACATACGTGTATAAAATACGCATGAGCACATAAAATAACAATTTATTACATAAGGCGGCTTGAGCGCAAGTACGCGAGCGCGCGCGCGCATGTACCCAACTAAACACACAAATGAATTAATTATAACCTGTTTACCTATATGGTAATGAAATCATTCAACAATATACAAGTAAAAAATAATGTCATTAAGAAAATTGTTCGTTGGAATGCAGCACAAAGTTGCTTGCGTGTGCGGAGGCGTGCGCGCGCATCGCGTCGCATATAATCACGCATTGTGTGCACTGCGCACTGCGCACATGCGCAAACTCTGTGTTTGTGTTTATATACATGTTTTGTTTTGTATTTGCATCGCAAATGGAGCGTCTGAGGGGAGCTGAGAACAGCCTGACAAACAATAACATAATCACAGCAATATTACTACACGTACAATGGAAATAATGACGTTTAAATGTCTACGTTATTTTAATCAATTTGTATTTTAAAGCACTGCACTGTATATATCATAATAATAATATTTTATATGTTTACAATTATTGAACATTATTGCAAATACATGGATTCTAAGTCATACCTAATTATAAAACCATATAGAGCTCACATTATTGTTACTATCATGTTAATTTTCAATGTTGCTATTTGGATGCAACATTTTAAACATCTTTATAAAGATCTTTTCATGATAGTGTAAAGCTAAAAGTCCTCTTACGATAAGAGCATTTATATTATTATAATGACGGTTACAGTTGCAGTTACGGTTGTATAGAGTCTTGATATAGGTCATAAAAACAGCATGTCAAAATGCTTTAATAAAGTCAGTGCATTAGTCCAACATTTTTAAGTGTTGTAATACAGTTATTAAAACAACAGCATTAATACAGCATTACTAAATGTTCCAAGAAAAAAGAGTACATTTTTGTGCACTTCCGTAGTTTTTTTGCTTATTTTAATCAATTAACAAAATTTGGTGCACAATTTTTTTAATTGTGGTGCACAAAATAGAATTATGAGGTGAACAAAATGGAGTTATGAGGTGGAGCACATTTTTATTTTATGGAGCACGTTTTTGCTTTTTAAACATATGTGTATGATAATTAATTCAAAATTATCTATACTCATGAAACGGCCACCGAATTGTAAACACCTAATGCCTAATGCTTTCAAATGTTGTACTAAAGCCACTATCGAGGAGAACTATTTTGAAATGCAGTTTTAAAGCTGATTTACGACTCGGCATTTTGAGAAATAATTTCTAATTTCAAAACGTACGTATAATTTCAATGGTCATTATTACATAATCACACCGATCAAAAGACTTTTTATTTTGTAATCCAGAATATTAAATAACAGAAATTTATAAAACCGAATTTTGAAAAACCGAATCTTGTAAAACAGAATTTATTTTTTTTAATTATATCTATATGGTTTACATTATACACATTATACAACATGGACGATTAAAAAACAATCTACTTAGTTGTAAGAATGCTGTATACACTTAAATTAATTTAAACGCGTATGCGTTAACAAAAATCTGCTTCGGCATAAAGCATATATGCATACATATTTATATACATACATATACATATTTTAATATTATATGTATATGTAATATAAACTGATAGTATACATTAGGCTCTGATTCCGAACGGTAGCACTTTTTTGAGTGGATTCCATTACACAAAACAACACACACACACACACACACACACTGATTATCATATACAGAGATGAAAGCAATCGGATTTAATTTATTTATCATTGAATCATTCGGTTCACATCAAAGATAAAACGTTGGCCGCTAGTGGTTTAGCCGCTTGGCAGCGTTGTTTGGACGGTTTATGTTTGAACTCAAGTAAAGTGCTTACATTTGTACAAATTTAACTATCGGGCTCGATTTTAGTGTTTAATATTTATTATAATATATAGATTTTTTTAATGAATCACTGATTATGATTATTTGTTACAAACTTATAATCTTATACACATACGTATTATAAAATTACGTGTTTGCATAATTTCAGACATTATAGATTACAGTATTTACTAGCTGGTGTAAAAGGTAATAAAAATACGAATGCATATCCATGATTTCAAGTTAAATTTTATTTGCAGAATGAAAATAATTAGAAAACTAATTACAGATAAGATAATTTTTAATTCAATCAATTAATAAACATTCTCACCTCATTTCACCAGAAATTGATTGATTGATTTATTAGTAGAGCAATGCGAGTAATATGTATGCATATACAAGTAATATTCCTCAACGCAATATTTATGCATATCCATTATTTATGACTGAACGATTCGGAATGTTTTTCTTTCTTGTTGTTGAATGAATAATAATCATTATTTTGAATGCACTTTAGTTTCACAAAACACACGCTCAATGATATATTTATATATACATAAAGATATATGTACGCCTAATATAAAATATGTAATTTATATATTGTTATATACAATATTGACAGTATGTGTGTATTTAAAATTAAATGCATGTTGACTTTTTTATATAAAAATACGCAATAAAAATCTTAAATACATTTGTCAGATTTTGCGTATTTAACAAAACTATTTTAGGCGGATTTTGTGAATTCTTATCTGGGTTGATTTTATAAGAGGTCTTATTTTTCATACAACAACAAAAATCGTAAATAAGAATTTATGAATTTGTATTAAACGACATTTCCCTGAAAAACATTTTCCCGAATAACATATGTGGAATAATTTTCTATGACCGTAACCATTTCTAATATTTCTATCTCAACACATTCCAATTTAAATTATTTCACCATTATTTTTTCAGGGCATTGTCTGAGCTTTTACTCAATTTCTTCACTAGTAAATTTTGTGTTTTATTTGTTTTTGATACTATTTTATACTCTAAAGTTTGTCGTTTTAAAATTACTCCATTTTAAACACAATTTTGCCATAATGACTTTATTACTTAGAAGTTTATTTTTTATTTAAGGAAGCGATATTAAAATAAAGATTTTCCCTGTATAGTATAAATGTTATAGTATTAAAATTTTGTTTTAATTAAACGAACCACAATTTCATTAAAATGGTTTCCCACCACATCATCATAATACTCATATGACAAACCTGTTGCTCTACACCCAAGAAATACATGGAACCCGAGTATTCTATAGAGTGTTCGTGACGGAAACTCTAAAATCCGTACAAAATAATTTTTCTAGGAAGATGGTGCACCTGAAATGTGCTTTATATATCTATATATAATATTTATATATAGTATACTCTCATATACATATATACTAAGAAATTATAGACTGTTAAAAAATGCATACGAGCATGCGCTTGGCTCATGTATCAAATCTCTCGTCAAATGAATGCTAAAAAGAAGCACAGCTGAAGAGCCCTGAAATAGCTGAATCGTTTTTTTATTATTATTTTAAAATATGTATATTTTGATTTTTATTTGGTATACACTACAGCAAAGTATATACCTAATATAAATATATATTTCCAAATACATAAATATACGTGTATATATAAATAACTAATATCTGTGCTTCTGGATAATCACCTGCTCTTGGAATTCACTCACACACACAAACACACACACGCAAATCTCGAATTATAGAGAAGTTCCAATTGGCGGACCTGTTCGCTTTAAAAGCCCGACGGCGACAATGGAATTGAATTTTTATTAGAGTTCTTTTTCGCGCGCGCTCGCGTATAATTACAATACTCTCCTGAATATTCGCTGGCGGCCGGCGGCTCCGGGAATCTGTTCACTCGCGCGTGCGAGTCGATGCTGCTGGCGCGTCACCGTCAATTATCGCAAAAGCGTTTAGAATGCCTAAGCAAGCGCGCGCCTTCTGCCCCATAATTGCTATGGTTAAAGAAAAAAACGTTGCACAATTTAAGCTCGAGTCTGCATAAAATCGGACGTTAGTTTCAGTGGAATTTGAGCGCATCGCCGAATTTATAATAAGAACATCGGCGTAACCTTGGCCCAGCTTCGACGTATATATATATATATATGTACATACATTTATAATATATACAATCCGAATATATTTCCATTAAAAAACACATACTCAAATAAATTCAATTTTAATATGTAATTTTAAAATAGAAAATAGAATTACTTTGAAACACTCGAGCTCTTGTTCATGCAAAAAACCATAAATTGAAACTATAAATTTAAACGATATTCATGTAGAAACACCAACACGCGCAATTATACGACATTTGTTTATTGATTTGCTAAATTAACATCGTGAATACCTTGTGTGTGTGTCACATGTTGTGTATATTTGCTTAATTCTTGTTTTATGTAAAGATAAACACACTTGTTGATAGCAAAACTGCTATACACGACTGAGCCAGCCAGCAGACATTCCACACAAATGACAATAACAATCAAGCACGACGACAACGACGACGACTCTATAAATAAACTATTTAATTTACCTCTCGAATCGCAATTAATTGAATACTATATTTTATATATTGAAAATACAAAATTCTATATTTGTGGTATAAAATAAATTACAATGCACATTGAATTCTCTGAAACTGAACATTCTTTTGCGATAACAGTACGTTTTTGAAGCCGCGGAATGTGCACATGCTTTTGATATAGTCTAATGCACTCAATTCTGATGACAACATTGCATTCACACATTTGGTATTATCTGTATATACGGTGAACGACCCCAACAGGTAGCGTATTGTTTGATTTCATACGCTATACAATCAGTGAAATGATAAGATTACGCTCCTATCTGAATCTTAGATTGCGTATAAGTGTTAATATTTAGAGGTACAGATAGGCAAGGAATGTGGTTTGTACTTTATATACGTTTAGATTTAATAATGGTAAAATAAATGACCGAATCGCCTGTATTTTTTAAGGATAATGGAGATAGGATAAAAGTGTCGTTTAGGTACAAAACGGTATCTACTTTATTTTGAAAAAATATCTTTTTTCGTTTTTAATTAAAAAAGTAAAAAAAGTTAAAATATGTTTTTTTTTCAAAATTATTAGAAAAATATTTTTAAAATTTTTATAAATTTTGAAAATAATATATTTTAAAAGTTTTTTGTTTTAAAATATTTTAAAATATATTTATTCTAAACGACACAAAAAAGCACGTTACGGATCAGGTGTGTCAAAGTCTTGATAACATTTTTGTAAAAAAAAGTTTAAATCGTTATCGTGACCTAAGGAATCTAAATATAAATTATACATTACTTTTTTACCTGTTAAGATATTCGTGCTGTTCGATTTATTTAAAACTTTTTTGAACAGCTCCCAGACAAAATTTCGAGGATCACGTACAATCACAGCTAGATTTTTAATTATGTATTAAAACTGTAAACTATCAACAACTCAAAATTTATCGATGTAGGTTGCTGAACGGTATTGTTTAGAGATAAGATAGATTAAAGAAAAAAAATATTAATAATTTACAAGCCTTTATCAGCAAAGGAACGAGGGATGTTGGATTTAATTTTTAAATAGGCGATAATTTAAGATAACTACATTAATTTAGTAACTGCAATTTTACAAGAACCTCGAAGTCAAACATTTGTAATTCCTGTTAAAAGCTAAACATTTGCATATAATTTAAGCTTGGCTAATTTAAGAGGATCTAATTAATGTGTCCAAAAATAGTTTACGTTTCCCAACAAATTAACAATGCCAAACTTCGTTATCAGATGAACTTTAACTTTGTTATTAAGGCTAATCAAAGATTAAAGAAAATTTGAAATCCGTAATTATGACTTTTTTGACTTTTCTTTAATTAATGACGATCTCTTGTACTAAAACTTTTTTTTTTTTTTTAATCCAAAATTGTTATTTGTTATTATAAAAAATAAAATATACGAGTACATGTTTATTTTTTATAAACTTACTATTATCGGTTAAGAATACTTTTTAGTGACATATATACAAATTATTGGTATTTTAATTAATTTGCTTCGCTGTTTTTTAAAAAAAAAACAAGTTCATCGAATATATAATATCAAATAAAAAGCTTTTATTTATCCTTATTTTCATCAACCAAATAAATTAAATTTATTTTTGTTATTTTTCTTACATATTTATTGTTTATTTATTCTAGGCAAAATAAATAAAAACAAATGTATTACTTTTATTAGCATACAACTGTCAAATGGGTCCATTTAGTTTAAATGACAGTTTTCAAATTTGCGAATTTATTAGTACGCTAAATTAAATTAGTTCGAATTCGGCTTATCATTAACATCATTAGTTTAGGAGGTGGGTTAATTTTAACATACAAATAAGTCACAATAAAATTAATCCTTGTCAAACAAAACACGGCAAATATAATAATATATGATCATTTTTGACAAATAGTGAGTTTTGCGCATTTATGCAAATAAATATCAAAAATATTTATAAAAAATATATATATTTATATTTTATTTAATAATATTTAATGTTTTTAATTTATTTGCAGAGATTCTAATATTTTTTTGTAGAGATTTTTTTAAATTTAAAAATATAAATATATTTCTTTAACATTTTCAATGCTTCAGCACATTAAATTTTGTTAAAAACACAAAATTTCAGGCAAACTCTTTGATCAACTAAATTTGACATTATTATTTGAAATTGGCTTAAAAATGTACATGTAAATAACTGTAATTTGTACCAACCAAAAATAATGTATTTGACAATATCTCTTACGCGATTTCGTTTAATTGAGAAATTGTGTGTATTTTACGATCAGAAAGTAAATAAATAATTAAAAAAATGTATTTTTTCCTTTTATTGAAAATGTAGTGTATACAAATGGACAGAATGACCAAAATTGTAATCTATGATTATTTCTATGTATTTATTAATATTGAATTATACTTATATGGTATAATAACCAAAGTGAAGTCACGGATTATAATGATTATGGAACTAGACAGATTAGACTCGATCTACCAATCCAATACATCGGAGCGCATTATAGCAATTGCTCAGAAACTTTGATTTTGACAGATGATGATAATGACATTTGATTGGATAAGCCGCGCTCCGCTATAGACGGTATAATGCATTCGCACATATGCGGTGCCCACGATTTTCCCGCACTCTACTTTTCAAGAAATCGTGAACGAGCCAAAAGCGCACTGTAATAGAATATCATATATACTCACACACAAACGCATTACGATCAAATCGCGATCGGAGCATATATGTATGTATATATTATACATTGTATATTATACTGTATACACATATAACATATAACTCTGTAAGTATATATATATATATATATATTTTAGCAAAGAGAAAAAGAGAGAGAGAAAATGGTATTTGAACATACGTATAACTCAAACGCATACACACAACAAATATATTCAATACAAAATAAATTCATATATAAAATATATATATGGTATATTATATACTGTTCATGAAATACAAAACTGGAATACCGCATGCGCGGGCATAAATAGTTGCACCGCGAATATTATCGCGTACTCGTTGCACTCGTTGCACCGCGAGTCCGATTGCAATTCAGGTTTTCGCATTTACGCGCGGACATTTGACCAATAGACATATTTTTAGGACTGTTTCTTGTCGGCCCAAATGTTTCTATACTTTATGATATTAAATATTAAAGATATATATATATATATAAGTATATATTAGAGATTAAGCCGGATTTCGGTGGAATAAATAAATCGGCTGTTTATGATTATTTGCTATATTTTTTTCCTATTTACCTTTTCATTAGGGAATAATATAATTTAATGCTGACGTAAAACATCAGGTACACTAGCTACTCTCACTAAACGCTTCTACTCGTACATACATATGTGCGATTGCATAGATCATAAAGTGCGAGCTATACACGATGCTCATTCCTCATACATACGCTCATAATGTTATATTTTATGTATACTGAAGCTCGCACATAAATACACAATTTATGTGCATGGTTAAGCATACAAAAGTGCACACATGAAAGAGGCATAACATGTATATGTAGCTACCGTCAGGAATGCATATTCGTGTAAGTATATATATATATATATATATAAATATACGTATTGTATATGCGGTATTTGCGGTATGCGCTCAACACACATTTGAGAGATGTTTTACTTGTATTTTACGTAAATTGCGAACGCCGCGCAATTGTTAAACAATACACATATACATACACATTGTAATTGCACGTAATGAATATAACATCGAAATATAAAACATCCCATAAAAAAGCACATTTAATTGTCGATGATTTTTCACGTGGCTATAGGTATATATATATATATATATATATATATATATATATATATATCGTATGTGTTTAGGTTATATATTGTGTGTTCTGTACACGCGTGCGCGCGCGAGCAGTTGGTATATCGGTA
>JAAAKO020005310.1:0-20063 GCA_010015015.2 Bolitophila cinerea | reverse complement strand
TACGCCCGGGCAGGGACTTGAACCCTGGACCCTTGGATTAAAAGTCCAATGCTCTACCGACTGAGCTACCCGGGCATGTTGTTAGGGTTTGTTTTCAGGTTCCCGCATTTTCTGTTTAATATTAAATAATAATATATTTATAATTATTATTCAAATCAAATATCCTACTGAATAATAATTTTGTTTAAAATTTAATTGTATTCTCTACTTAAAGGCATCATCATCCGTTTCCTGGGCGAAGCGAATACCGCCTGGCACGAGAGCAAGAAGACCACCGACACCGAGGGCAAAGAGCACACTGAAGATGAAAGCCTCACCGGACACGAGGAGTACTTTCAGATCCAGTACTATTTGCTGGGAGGCAAGAACAGCGCCGAGATCGAGCTTCCGGCCGGCACGCACAACTATCCGTTTACCTGTGCCTTGCCGCCGACGTTGCCTTCGTCATTCGAGGGCGAATGGGGTCATGTGCGCTACACCGTCAAGATAACATTGGATCGTCCATGGAAGTTCGACCAGGACAGCAAGATGGCGTTCACTGTGATTTCGCCAGTCGATCTTAACCAGAATCCGAGAGTAAAGGTAAACGCACAATTATAGTTTATTTTCGATTAGATATTATAACATTCCATTTTTAGACTGTCGGAAAACTGGATCTGGAAAAGTCGTTCTGCTGCTTTTGCTGCAAATCAGGTCCACTGTCAGCCATTATAACGATTCCCGTTACGGGTTTTGTGTCCGGTCAGACCGTTCCCATTCTGGCAGAGTGTGACAATGCCAGTAACGTAACGGTGAATACGCTAAAATTCACGCTACGCAAGGTGCTTGCCTTCTACACGAACACCCCACGCCGTGAGGTGAAGAAAGATAAGATTACCATTGCCGAGGTTAGCGTCGGACCAGTTGAGGCTGGTGGTTCAAACACGTGGCGACAGCAATTGGAAATCCCACCATTGCCACCATCGAACCTGGTGAACTGTGGTCTTATCGACTTGGACTATGAGCTAAAAGTAGTGCTTGAGTGCTCCGGTGCGCACCGAAATCTTGAGGGTACGATCCCAATTGTGCTGGGCACAATCCCGTTGACCTCATTCCAGGCTCCTCCACCATATACTGATGTAAAACCGGATCCATCGATGGCACCAACGCAGCCCGTCAGCCCGGTAAGCCCTGGTGAAGGCACCGGTGGAGCTTTGGGCTGGAACATGGCTGATTCTGGAAACGTGCTGTATCCAAGCATACGTAAGTCTCCTTCGTTGTTTCCTTTTTACTGTACACAATTTTAATAAATATTATATATGTTTCAATTCTAGCTCCTCCGTCCTTTGCTGAATCTCAATACAAGGCTAATATTGCTGATAAAAACGACAACGAGCACACTCGAATGAACACAGACTTTGCTCCACGATACCCTACTTATGCGTTTAATCCGAGCGCACCATCTGCATAATTTAAATCTCATGGCCAATCGATCAGCTATTTCTAACACGCACAATTCGAAATAAAGTGAAATGTTTTTTTGTACATAATCTTAAAAGCAAACGCATACATTGCACAGAAAAATTAAATATAATATATACTAATATATTGATATATCCACACACACATATATATTATATTCAAATATTGATATACATTTTTTTATTATCTATTTGTATACACATGTTCTTCAATTATTGCTTTATATAATTTTGCAATTCAAAAATAATGAAATCGTTACCAATATTCCATATTAAATTGAGAACAACATACATTATGTAAATGTTGCTAATCGATTTTGGAAAGTGCTTCTAGTGGACTTATTTTGTGCCTAAATGTATAATGTATACAATGTTAATCGCTACAACAATAATAAAATTATTAAAATTGCAACCAAATAGTTTTGAATCCATATAAACGAATCACCCTGTTCCATAAAAATCTATTACAATCTTGAAAAAAGAAAGATTGTTCGTTTTCTTTTCGGCTGACATTCGTAGTACAACTGTTAAATGTCAAAATCGACAGTGGACCATCATACACACGAGGCGACAACAAAATAAACACAATTATATTTTCATCGTTTATTTTCCGTTTAAGAGCTATAAACTCTGACTAATTATGGGAAAACTAAACGTAACCGTACTCCGCTATTTGACCAGCGAGGATTTTCGTGTTCTAACTGCCGTAAGTTACCAGAGTATTGCACGTCTCTGCCAAGCCAAAACATAACCTCTGAAATGTACCCAAAACTATAGCATGTTTTGATTTCAGATTGAGATGGGTATGAAGAACCACGAACTAGTGCCCGGATCATTGGCTGCTTCCATTGCGAACCTCAAGTCCGGTGGTGTGCACAAGCTGTTACGAGAACTGTGCAAGCACAAGTTATTGTCCTACGAGAAGGGTCGCAAGTGTAAGCGAAACATTCATACAACTTTTACGTTTCAAATAAATAATTCGAATTTTTAATAATAGTTGATGGATACCGTCTGACAAACACGGGTTACGATTATCTGGCTTTAAAGTCGTTGGTGATGCGTGAATCGGTTGCATCTTTTGGCAATCAAATTGGAGTCGGCAAGGAATCAAATATCTACACGGTCGGCGACAACGAAGGCAATCCACTGTGCCTGAAGCTGCATCGTCTTGGTCGAACATGCTTCCGTAACATTAAGGAGAAGCGTGATTACCATGGACGACGACACAAGGCATCTTGGTTGTACTTGTCCCGTATTTCAGCCACACGAGAATACGCTTACATGGTGGCACTGTACGATCGAGGATTTCCGGTGCCCAGACCGATTGACTTTAATCGCCACTGTGTCATCATGGATTTAGTGCAAGGGTACACACTGTAAGATTTTAAATTTTGTATCAGTTATCGAAATTAGAAATTTAAAAACTTGATTTTTGCAGTACTCAAGTCAACGAAGTCGAAGACGTCGAAACGCTGTACGACGATCTTATGAACCTAATTGTGCGTCTTGGTAACTGTGGAGTTATTCACGGTGATTTCAACGAGTTTAACATAATGATCACAGACGACGCCAAGCCAATTCTCATCGATTTCCCACAGATGGTCTCCACATCACACGCCAACGCTCAGTTGTATGTTTTTTAGGATAAAACTAAACTAAGGATGTGATTTAATTTATTAAATCTTTTCAGTTATTTCGAACGTGACATCAACTGCGTTCGTAACCTGTTCAAGAAGAAATTTGGTTACGAGAGCTCCGAGTACCCAACATTTGCAGATCTGGTACGCGAGGACGACATTGATGTCGAGGTCACGTGCAGTGGTTACGGATTCACACAAGAGATGGTGGATGATCTCCTCGAGGTTTGTTGAATTGAATGTTTCTTGTAAATTCGTTCTGTATTTAATTCCTTTTCTTTTATCAGGAATACGGAATGCAAGGTGAAGAGAGCGATGATGAAGAGGACAGTGACGCCGAAGTAGACCAGGCACAAAACATTGAACAAACAGAAGAGTCAACCAACTACACGGAAACCGAGCTGAACACATTCCGGCAACAGGTTGAGGAAGAAGTCAAGAAAACTGCTGAAAAACCAACGCCCAAGGCAAAGAAACCTTTAGACAGTATGTACGCGTATCTTGAGTCCGTCACAAAGCATTTGAACATTGCTGACACACCCGTTGTGGAAGACGATCTCGACGATGTACCGCAACTTGTCTCGGCTTCCCAGATAGCTGCAGTTCCTATTTCCGATAACGTGTCCATCTCAGGAAGTGTTAGCTCAACCGACCTGCAAGAGCTTGAGGACGACGAGTTGGCGGACTTGGACCCGAACTCGCGTGAGTATCGTATGAAAATGGTACGTACACTTCTGTCGGATGCACGCAGTCAACGGTCGTACTCGACGACGGCCAGCACGATTGCACCTTCCGTGATCACCGACACGATCAAGCGAAGCATCGACCACAAGGCTCGTCGTGAGATTCGTAAGCGATGCATAGCTAAGGGTGAGGCAAGCGCTACAAGTCGTGGACGCAAAGAGAACCAGAGCACCGTCAAGGAGTATGCTGGCTGGGATTTTTAGATTATATTATTACATTTTTTTTATTTGTATATTTGAATAAAATTTGGATAAAAAATTTTATCTAAACAAAAAACGATTTTAAAAGCGTTGTATAATCATTTTATAGCAAGATAAGAATTACAGTTGATCAATCAATTGTCATAAATTATAACATCAACAAAAAAACGTTATCACAAGGTTAAACTGAGTGCGCATACTTAACGCGATTTATTAAAACATTTTATTTATAGTATTACATAATAATATTTGTTGATACACCTTTTTTATTGTACCGTAACATAATATTTGTGTTTACAATTTTATGGGGTTATTCTTGTCACGGGAAGTGCAATGGATCATGACCTTAATGGCTCCACCAAGGCCATGCCTAGCTGTTTCAAATGCGTCAGCGGTCTGGGTAATGTCAAAGTGATGCGTAATAAGGCGTTTAACGTTCACCTTTCCACTGGAGACCATCGCAAGAGCAGCCGGATAGTCATTGCAGTACCGGAACACACCTTTGATGTCAACCTCTCGAACAAGTCCATCGACAAGCGGCAGAGTAGCCTCTGGCGCTCCCATGCCAACCATAACAACACAGCCGCCAGTACGAGTGGCCAAAATAGCCAGACGAGCAGTGGATGGTGCTCCGCTGCAGTCGATTGTGATGTTTGGAGCCGATCCAGACATGGCACGGACACGATCAACGTTCTCTTGTTCCGTGACACTTTTTTCAATTAGCATAGTGTGATCGGCACCAAGTTCACGGGCAACTTTAAGACGTTCAACCACAAGATCGGTTATAGTAACAACGGAGGCACCCATTGCCTTTGCAGTCAATAAAGTGACCAGGCCGATGGGTCCAGCACCTAAAATAAGTACCTCTGAGCCAAGACCCACGCCGGCACGACGACAAGCATGCACACCAACGGATAGTGGTTCGAGCAATGCTCCTTCCTCCATAGTTACGTGATCGGGAAGTTTATAGCAGAAATCTGCTGCGTGGGCATAATATTTTGTCAAGTTTCCGTCGTACGGTGGCGTTGCACAGAATACCATATCTGGACAGAGGTTATAGCGTCCGTTCTTGCATACGTCGCACAGGCGGCAAGGTACACCCGGCTCAATTGCTACACGATCGCCAACCGCTAAATTTTTCACCGTCTTACCAACCTGTTTGGTTAGGATATTTACATAATAAATCATTTGAGAATTATAATAATATTAATAGGGAAATTGACCTTCACGACAACGCCGGCTGCTTCGTGCCCAATGATCATCGGTTTGGTAAGCACAAAGTTAGCAATGCGTCCGTGTGTCAAATAATGCACATCCGAACCACAGATGCCAACGCTGTCCATTTCGAGTAACACTTCATTATCCTGGATGCTTGGGATTGGACGTTGCTCCTACAGACATATACAGAGTATAATATTACGTTCAATCCCAACTAAAAAACACTAAATCATAGAAAAATTAACTCACCAGCCGCAAATCCTCAATGCCGTGCAAAACAGCTGTCAGATTATCCTTGTTTGTTGAAGACATATTTAGTGGTAATTGGAAATAATATAAAATAAGGAAAAAAACTAATCTCAAGAGCAACGCGTGTAGCCTACTCAATCATTGAAATCGCTATGGCAAAATGGTTAAGATTGCTTATTTTCGTAAGCTTATCGTTCGTATTCGTATACAATATATATTATATTGGTATAACTATATAACTACTACGCAGTGCACCACACACACTTACAATTATACAAGTATGTGTAGGAGGTAAACACAAGCAAATTGTTGATTCTAGCTGCGCAATCGCAAAACCCGTTTACCTTATCTCTTCAATCAACAACAAACGCTGCTGCGAACCACCGGCCGGCGGTGTCATAAAATAATAAAAAAATGCAAGATATTTTTATTTGATAATCTTTTTTTTATTTGCTCTCATGTATTCCATTTTTTTGTTATTATTTTGTATTAGCTGTTCGCTTAACGAATTCGGTCTCTAAGAATCCGAACAAGACGTCCATGCAGGACCATGAAGTCCACTCATGTTTTGTATGGCCGGCAGAACATCGGAGAATATCATTCCTTGATTCATTGATCATAGTGCCTGCAGGGCTGCTGGAAGTAACATAGTTTCGGCTTATCTGTACAACAACAAATTCATTATTACAAAAGTTTTTATAGCCAAAACAGTATGGAAGCAGCTTACTTGTATCAAATAAGTCAGGGCCTCTTCTGATGTGCCTCCCGTCGCATGTACCGAGTCAGTTAGACCAACAGCAAAGACGCGTGTTTTAAAGAAGTCAGTGTAACGTTCTGCCAGGTCAAGCGCTACAACACCACCGAAACTATGACCCACAATGGCCACATATTCCGGCTTGGCATTGGGCAAAAGCAATTGCTCCCAAACAATGCGAGCGTGCTCTGTAGCCGAACGGTACCCTTTGTTGCTGTTATTGTTTGTGTTAAGGACCAGTACATCGTAATCGAGTTCACGAGCCTTCAGGATGTACGGAATTTGGGTGCCATGATCCAGAGATTGGTTTATTATAAGACTTCAAAACAGATGATATTAATAAAAATAGCGAACAGTCAATTCTGATGCAACGAATTTACCTTCTTGACCATTGACCAGCACGCACGACGCCACCGCCGTGAATCAAGACAATCAGTTTACGGGAATCCGAGAAGTCTGACTTACTAGCAAACACAAACGACTGTTCGTCCTCACCGGGAATGGACACTTTTTGCAAACCGTTCTCGATAAGTAAATCGTAAACATGTTCCGTTAAAACTTCGCCGAGGGCTTCGTAATGAGCCTGATTGTATGAGGGATCCTTGGTGATATTAAACTCATATGGTTTATCACCAGGCATGCCCGTTGTTTTACTCAGCTTCCGCAATTGGCCCTCTGTAAAGTTATATAAAACAATGCAATTTTAGGAAAACCCCACTATTACAATTTGAGCGTCTTTATACCATCGTTGAAACCATAACCAAACTCTTTGATTGTCTTTGGAAAAGTTTGCTTGCCAGAAGAAGTCATGTTGTGTACCTGGAAATTACGGAAATGCATGAGGGTGTTAAGAGATAGTATCAGGTAGAAATGCCAAATCAGCATAGCTTTAAACTTGTATTAAAAACTTAAAATAACAACATAAATACTAATTATTTGCATACATCTACCTTAAAATTATATTTAGCTGTTTTCTGTTTTGTATTTGAAATGTAGTGTAAACAAAAAACATTGAATTGCGCGAATGTCAGAAGAGACGCCGGTTAGATAGCAAACTGCTGGAATAGGTAAAGTGCTCGAAATCCGTGTATTCTGTGGAATTTTTTGAGCGCATATTTTTTGAAATGTTATAGAATCAGAGAATAAAAATAATAAATAATAAAATTATAATCATTATTTTTTAAGCTATACTTTAATTTAGTGTTAGGGCCTAAGAAAAATACAATTTTTATTTATTTATTAAATAATTTTACATTATGTTTGCACTGCAAGTGTTTTGTAGATTTTAAATAATAAATAAATAATAATATAATAATATATGTCAAGTCAAATTAATTTCTACATTTCATTTCAACTGTAGGTTTATAGTTGTAGAATTATATTTAATGCCTTTCAAGTGTTTGTATGCCCTACAAGTTATTTAAATTTCTACATTTTATTTGAATTGTAGGTTTATACTTTATAGTTGTAGAATTATATTTGATGCCTTACAAGTGTTTGTATGCCCTACAAGTCAGATAAATTTCTACATTTCATTTCAAGTGTATTTTTTGCAGAAATATTGTTGATGCCTTACAAGTGTTTTGTACTCATACACGATTCAACTAAAACCATTGTTGCCACATTAGCCTTTTTAAATCAATTTAACTTTTCAAAAATTGTTGACCAAAGATCATTGAAAAACTTCCCAGCTCAAGAGGTGAGTTAAATCAAAATTTTTTTTTGGGATTTTGAGGAGGTTGCACTTATTACGGCAATATCACCCTTAAGAGAGCGTTTAATGTTTAAAAACGCACCTTATTAAGAATTTTAGGGAGTAGTGTGTTTAAAGGAGAGAATTATAAAGAAAACAAACTATATAGAGAAAATCTCCTAATATTTTGAACACTTAATTCCTTGGTAAGTATTCAATTTTTTGATAGTTTTTTACTTGTTTTTTTATTCTATTTTGATATTGTGCATTTTCAAATTCAAATATTTTTATAGTTTTCAATGTTTTTAAATATATTTTGAACTAGAAAAATATTTACCAAAACAAAAAAATATTTGGTTATTTTGTTAGATTTTTTTTCATTTCTCCAATTGTCCAATTTTTTATTTCTTCAATTTCTCCTACATCCTTAAATATTTTATATAGTAAAGTGCATTTTTATTATATTTTAAACTTCATGAATTTTAACAAAAGCATTCTTTTTCGAGAATATTTTTATATAAGAAAAAAAAAATGTTTACGTTGAAATACATGTTATACCAGTATCTTAAAATTGGTATAAAAAGTATTATTGTTCTTAGTATAAACACGAAATGGGCAAACTATTAAACTATGTGTTTTTAAAATATCTCAAAAGTGGTCTAATAACTCGACACGTCATAGTTTACTGCCTATTTTCAAAAAGATGTTCCTTACAAAATGTATTATTGCTCTTCTACATTTTATCATCCGCATGGTGTCATCCCTTAAAAAAGGTAGACATAAGTTTACTATAAATTACATCATCATAATTTGAAAATAAATTTCATCATCTGTGGGGTGTCTCCAAAAAAAATATTTAGAGACTAAATGAAAGTATGACATCAACCCTAGCGACGCCACTTGATATGAGAGATACAGATAGTAAAATACAGAAATAGTGATAGATAATGAGGATAAATAGATAGTTAGATAGAGATATATAGTTAGTTAAAAGATAAATAGATAGAGAGATAGATAGATAGAGAGATAGATAAATGGAGAGATAATTAGATAGAGAGATATACAAACAAAGAGATAGAAAGATAGTCATAGAGAGATATAGATAAATAAATAGAGGGTACCATTGAAAATAATTAAAATCTATGGGAATGAAACATGTATCTTTCTATAGACAAAGTTGATATAATGAATGGCTCTTTTAAGAGAGATATGACGATGACCATTCCTAGTCTAGATCAGCGGTTCCTGAACTGTGGTCCACAACCCACTGGTGGGCCGAAAAGCTTCTGAAGTGGGCCGCCAGAAACTGTTTTAAAAAATAAATATAAAAGAAAAAAAACATTCAATAAAAAGGTAATGAAAAATGAAAAAAAAAACTAAACAAACAGGAGAAAAAGTTTTATTTTCGGTTTAGTTGAAATTTTTTTTATTTTGAATCAAATATTTATTTTTAATTTTTGAAGAATTTTCTATTTTAATGCAATTAGTTGTTTCTTAAATGTAGGCTTTGTAGGTCAGGACAATGCAGTGTTGGCGTCCAAAATTAATTTATAGCAATATTCCAGGTGAATTTCTTTTTTTTGAAATTTATATTTTAATTTATTTCATCACTTTTTTATTATTTTAATGCCATTCGTTTGTTATTGTCGTTATCGACAATCCGCTTTTGTTTTTCGGTATTTTTAACTGTATTAATGAAAGCCAAATACGCTGTCCTGGCATTGTGCACATGATATTAAAAAACATAAAAATGGAAAAGGATATATTCTATAGAAAGTTGGATTTGTGTAAAAAGGAAATTATATCTACAAAAATATGAAATTTTTAGTCCCCTCTAAGAATTTTTGATATTATTTATTTGTTTTCTTCATTTTAACTCAAGTATCTTCTACATATAAATTTGGATTGTTTTTCTAATGTTGATGTTTTCACGTCAAGCACTTATTTAAAATTTTTGGTCGTTTAAAAAAAAATCAGGAACCGCTGGCCGAGATGGAAAGGTTCATACTTAAAAAACATTATTATATAGTTCTTCAAAGTATTGTTTTCTTTTAAGACGATATAAATGTATACATAAGTTTTTTTTCTGTCAGACAATATAAAAACGCATCCAATTTAGCTTTCACCTTAAAATTTAATATTGATCATCAAATAATTGAAAATCGACAAAAAAACAATTTTGTAACATTATAATGTTTTCAAGTAGTGTATACGTTTTAAAGTTTATATACAAATATTTTAGCCTAGGCGAATAAATTAAACTAAAACTTAAAGACAAACTTAAACAGATAACTAACATTTAAAAATAAGAAAGCAGGTAGGAAAAAGTATTGAACTTATAAAATAACCTAAATTTTACGAAATTTTCAGTCACACAACAATCATAATAACATTTATTCATTTATATTTTTAATTTTAATTTCGAGAGAGAAGTTGCTCTACGTGATTCAAGCGGAAGTGATTTCCAGAGTTTAGCAGCAAGCAACAAAAATGTTTTATCGACAAATTTTGTTTTAGTTCTTGTATAAGAAATGCAGCGTATTCTACTATTTGAATCAAACTCCAGAACATCAAAGAGATACTCTGGAAGTCAAAATTTAATGGTTTTATAAATCATGCAAGCCAATCTAAATTGTAAATAATTAAACAGCGGACAACCGAATAATGTGCTTTTTAATCTGCTTACATTACACATGACACATGCATTGAAACATACTTGCAATCTTCGCTTGCATTCTGCATCCTTTGGAGAAAAGACGGAGTCACAATAAAGGAAGTGTGGCAATAAGAGTGCATTAGCAAGTTTGTTACGTATAGGTTTTGGAGTTTGAAGTAGGACAACGTCTTTAGCAAGAATAGAGTAGGACCGGCTACACTCCCTTGAATTGGGATCGACTTCGACACTGCGTTTACGTCAACTACTTGTGTTCTATCACTTAGTTAGGATTTTATCATAACGTTTGCATTGTGAGAAAAATAAAAATTGTGAGTAATAGGTCATGGTTCACTGAAGGGAACGCTTGAGAAAAATCGAGTAAAACTTGTCGAAGCCGTGGAGTATATCGTCTCTAATCTTTGTAACATAATAATATTATTTATGTCTTACATAAACCTAACGCTCTTGGTAGCGTACCCCTCTGTGTATATCTCTGGGTTCAACAATTAACTCACCAAAGTTAATTGTGAATGAACCACTGGTATACACAAAAATAACGGCTGTTAAAGCAGTAAACAGATGAGAGAAGATATCTGTCAGCGAGAAAAACAACACGCGGTATAACAGACAAGCAGCCCTTCGTCGAGGATTATTTAATATTTAAGTTAATTTGTGAAATATAGCGGTAGGTAATTTTAAGAGAATAGTCATAAGATTTATTTATAGAATGTATTTGTTTTAGGCAAAGCCGCTTCACCTTTGAGGTGCGCAATAAAGAAAAATACACATATTATCCGTATCTTTGTTTTGGAACCGCGTATGGATATAGGGATTCCCGAAGCGCCAGGCAAACGGTATATCTTAGTTAATGCTGAGGTTGTTTTAAAATGTTTCCGGAAACCAGATTATAATGGGATAGAAGTTTTTAAGAAGTAGCGTAGCGGGATATCTGGTTAAAATGCGTTCAAAGACTTTAGATAGAAAAATGCATTGAAATATATTTAAAAGTACAGGAATAATTGGCTCAATGAAAATGTTGATAAATCTAAGGTGGAAATAACTGCGCTAAGTAAGTCTAATTCGGAAATATCTGTAAAAGGGAATTCTGGGTTTGAAAATTAATGATTTTGTTGTAAGTTTGTAGTAAAAACATTGAGTCACATTTTTGGACAAGAAAAAAAGGTATATTTAAATCGTCTGGAGAATAAGGAATATTCACCGAATCCGATTCATCTTTCAGACCCAAATTTTTTATGTTCTTCCAAAACTTTTTAGAAGGTATATTTTTATTTAGTAGAGTACTAGAATAAGCATCTTTGGATTTTCTGATGATTTGATTTGCAGCATTTATAAGTCTTTTATAACAGTCTTTGTTCGAAACCGTTTGATTGCGTAGCCAATCCTCGTAGGCAGTGTAGAATTAAAGCATTAGCAACGGATGATTTTCAAAAGGGGTAAGGATAGCTTCATTAAAGATATTTATTTTGTCATCCAGTAGCTTGCAATTGTAAACCGATTGCCAATATATTTATTCAGCTGCGTAATATTTATAGAATAAAAGTCATGAAAAGTAAAAAACAAAGGTTTAGAAATAGTAGTTTTAGCATGAGGAGAAAATGTTTATAATCTGAAAATCCAACGGTAAATAATTTAATAGATGTGAATAAATTTAAAGGGATATTTTAAAAAAGATAAGTCTAAGGTTGTAGATGAAGCAGGTGTTATTCTAGTATAATTTGACTTCTGTTAGTTTAAGCTTGAGTTCGATAAAATACCATGAATTTCCGCTGGACAATACTATCAAGAGAAATATCAATATTAAAATCACCAGTACATATTATTCTATTGTGCGATGCCACTAAAAAGGTTATATATAACTCAATTGCATAGGTGGATCCAGAAAATGTTATGGAGGAACAAAATAACATTTTTTTATAAATTATTTTTTTTTATTTTTTTTTATTAAATTTTAGTGAAAATATATTCAGGGTTATATACAATAATTATAAAGTATATTAGAGACATTATATAGATATTAGAGACCACCAAAAAAATACTGAATAGAGGAAACGAAGCTAAATCATCAGATTAATCTATACCAACAATAAAACGATTTTCGATTTTTTTTGTGTTTGTAGACCTATGATTTGAGACCGACAATATACATTGCTAATCGTATAAATACGTAAACGTATATATAGGTTCCTATACGCGACTCATATGCATATTGTATATACTATAGGTATATAATGAATTCAAAAAAGAACATATCCTTCCATCGATAAGATATCGTGTATCCAAAGTGGCGCTGCCTAGTGCCTATATATATAAATGTTTATGTATATTCTGTGGGTGTCTGACATCGTCCTCGACGGCGCGCATGCGCGGATATTCCAATTATTTCCGATATGCACGTCGCGTCGCAAGTTAATTGAACACACTGAACAATATCGTGTGCTCGCCGCCATTATATATACATTAATAAACATTTATATATTCGCGCATGCGCGCCTGTGCGCGCGAGAAAAATATAAATGTGTTTATCCGCGTATGCGCGCGGCGCGCGCAAATACACAGAAAGGACCACAGAGAAGTGTCTCTGATTCCATTACGTGTGCGCGTCGGTCGGCCGTTCAGGTAATTTGCATTTTATCTTTATAAATTGATGCAATCATTCCGTTGCACACACACCGATGTTGCGGGATTGCGAGATGCGCTCACCAGCGAGTGCACCCGGCTGGGGCGCCCGCCGCGTGTACACAAGACTCACGGAGTGCGCCCGCACTTTCTGGCTGTTGATTTGCTTTGCGCGGATGCTGTGCGCGGATAATGATTTAATTTACAGTAATTGGAGGCCACCCAAATGTTTTCCTGTGCGCGTCTTATAGCAATATTTATATATATATATATGTATATATGTGTGTGGTTATTTGCAAGTAATCCTACTATGTTTGTATGTGTTTTTGTGTTTGCTACGGACATTTTTATTACACAAACAAAAAAGTGGCGGGAGATTGTCGTGGGTTACGTTCAATTTAACACGTCGCCGTCGCCGCGTTCGAATAAATTGTTTACTGAGAGTTCGCGGTTGTTGTAATGTATTTGCGTTTAATAAATAATTCAAACAACAATTTGAGTTGTTGGTTTTTGGATTGCTGTAAAAATAACAATTAAAACATTATGCGGTGTCACGAACAAAAAATGAAGTAATTGTTTTTTCGGTAAAACTGTGTGATACTTTTGATTGTAGTTGTATTTTCTGTAAAATATTTTTAAGTACTAATAATATACCGGTTGATTCAATACAAAATATGCAATAATTAAAAAAAAAATGAATCAAAGATCAAACTTAGAGACAAAGTCACTTAAAAATATCGATATGGATGCGATATGATGTTCTGTGGATTATCCGCGGGATTATCTGAAGTTGGTAGAAGGAATTTTCAATGTTGAGATACGTCAGTGGCGTTGCTGATTTATCAACCTGAAAAGATTTCTTTTCAGGTGACAACGACACGTTTTGCAGCATAAAAATGTATTTAACCATTAACCTGCAGACTGCAGTCATGGTCTAACCGAGCGTCAAGAAAGGCCTCCTCTTATATAATGCATTTCTGACTCCTCTGGTTGAAAACTTTATGAAATATCATTAATGTATATATACATTAATCTCGATTCTTTCTAGTTCCAGCTTCCATAATGGACGCACTTGAGACTGAATCAAATTATACGTTTCAAGTGATTAAAAAAATGTAGAATGAAAGAAAAAACTAATTAAATGTTTAAATGATGTAAAATGGCACATTTTTAAAGGCATTTTATAAAAAAACTGATTCTAGCGGCATTACTAGGCCGTCAGCTGCCGACCAAGATGTTGGTTAAATCGACCTTATAAATGTCAAAATTAATTATTATTCAAATTAAAATAAAAGAAGTACTAAACTAAGGGTCAAAGATCTTTGAAACCCTCTATTTAGAAAAAATATTTTCTTTTTTGTTATCTCTGGGTCATGAGCTCATTATTAACCCAGTAACTCAGTATTCAACTGTCACTAATTTTCAACAAGGTCAGTCATATCCTACTTTAAATTCAATTCTAATATTTTTAGCCGACATTAAAACGATAAAAGAATAGATGGATGATGAGAGTGTTTAAATTTTTCAGAAGATAGTCGCAACGACATTTGCAAATTATTTCCAAAAAAACAATTTTCAATTGCTTTAAATTTAATGGTGTTTTTTTGGAAAAATTGCTGGTGATAGCATATTTTTTGGATTTGTCTATAAGCTAAAGCAGCCAATTATAGAAAAATATTTCACCAAAAATGAAACCTTAATTTTGGCATTGTTTCTCCAAAAAATATATATCAAACCGATCATGAGTTTCAAATACGGTAAAAAAAACCATTCGTAGTTTTTTTTACCGTATTTGAAACTTTTGCAATATTATCTAAAATCTGAATGTTTCGAAAAATGTAGTAAGTAATTCAAATCATATATAAAAAAAGGAAATTAATAAAATGTATTCCTGAAACTTTTTTTATCAATTACTTAACTTGCGATTTTATACGTATAAATTAATTATTTTATTTTGTTACGTTAAATCAGCTCAACCCACCCCCACTTTCGTAACACCTAGTACCATAGTTTGAAACCACATCCTTCTCTAGAGCGTTATACGTAATATACGAGTTAAAGAAACCAAATATTTTGAATGGATTTAAATTTGTTATTAAACATAGTAACCTTTTAGCTCGATACACCAATCCCAACGATTTTCCAACTTTTGCAAGCCGCCCAAATAATAATACAGGGTGTCCCAATAAGAATGCCCGATTTAATTTAAAGAAAAAACATAAATTAGATATGATCCGATTAAGTATGGAATAACATAGAATATCCTGCATATGGCCCCCGCGGCTCTGGCTGCGGAATATACTCTTTTCACGAAATTTTCGATGACGTTTTGGCAGATTTGCGGCTCTATCTCACCGATGACGCGTTGGATTTCAGCCTTGAGCTCAGGAAATGTTTGTGGTTTATTTGAATAGACCTGAGATTTAACAAAACCCCAGAGAAAGAAGACGCAAGGCGTTAAATCGCAAGATCTCGGTGGCTAGCTGACATCGGAACTTCGGGAGATGTCCTGCTGGAACCACATGTCGTTCAGGTCCAGTCCTTGCAATTAAGGCCACAAGAACTCCGTTATCATGTTGCGGTAACGCAAGCAGTTGACAGTCACATCATTGCCAGCCTCATTTTTGAAATTCATTTTCACACCGCCCGCCTAAAAACCGCACAGACAGTGGCTCGTTGGGGGTGCATTTGTTTCTCATTTATTACGTGCGGATTTTCAAAGACCCAAATTCGACAATTTTGTTTGTTAACGAATTCGTTCAAATGAAAGTAAGCCTCATCGGTGAAGATGAAAATTACGCGAAGTTTTGCGAGGGGTTTCAGTGTAACTCCCCATTTTTGTAATGGGTTTTTACAATAATAACGCGTTGTTCCTTTGTGTAGCGCTCCATATATAATTTACGAATCAACCATAGCTGACAGCTGACAAATTTCAGAGCTGCCGCTTGTTCAGAAAAAATGGTGCCAAATTTAAATCGGGCACTCTTATTGGGACACCCTTATTAATTAAGTCTTTTAAGAACTGATTTTTCTCTGATTTTTCGCAAAACAAGATCTCATTGCTTGTAATGTTATTTTTCCCTGCCCATTCTATCGCGACGTTGGAGGAATCTATCACATTATCAATGCTGATTCTGCTCTCTTCTTCCATATGACCCTCTTTGTTTGCGATGCTCTCGTCGTTGATATTTCGTTGCTGCCAGTCGCCCATTCCATTATTTCGTTCTCAATTAAATCATTATCGATTACCAAATTGTACAGTCTATCCAGGGGGATATCGTCCTCGCACAAAATGATCCTCCGTTGTATTAAATTCTATTTCGTCGATCGATGAAAACAGGTGTTTAAATGAACTCATGACAACATATCGTAGGAGTTCAAATATTTTGAGCTTGAATACAGCCGATTGCCGTTTACACATAACGCCGCGAGTGTTGACAAAATGTGCTTTTGGTACGGCTGCTTAAGAGATTTTATGACATTTGAGTCAAGTGGTAGCAACCAGTGTGTATTTTTGGGTGTGAAAAATAACCTTGAAGTTTTCATCATCGGAAAATGTGTATGCTGTCTCATGACAGGTGTCATTATTGACCAATAAAATTGCTTTTACTGGCAAGCCTTTAGTCTCCATGTGACGACAAACTTCAGAGATGAACAAATCATTGTACCACTCCTTAAAAAGCGCAGAGGTTTTCCAAGCATTTTTGGATGATTTATAATACAGTGGCAAATTTATATTTATAAAACACCGAGGATTTTTTTTATTTTTTTAATTTTCCAATCATCATCAACCTTTATGTAGTGGTGTTTTTTTAAATTTATCAAGTCATCCATCACTGGATGAAAATTCTTTGTGTCCATTGAGTGACCTTTTTAAATCTATAGAGGTTTTACTTTGAGCATCTCGTTTGCTTCCCTTCGTAGTAAAAACCACGCGTATGGTTCATCATAAGAATCATTTCATCATTTTTTAATATGGCTTTATTCACTTGATTTTTTTTGATTATACATACGTTTTTGAGGCAGCATTCTTTGGCGAATTCTTCCTTTTTTATTATTTTTATTCTCGTTGAAGTCGACTTATGGATGTTGCAGCTTCTGCAGATTTCTGTAGATGTTTTTCCATATTGGATTGCATATAAAATTGATAATATTGTTTTGAAAGAAATTTATACTCTGATTTTCTTCTCCATTTTTACAGAAGAATGAAAATAAAAATAAAAAATAAAACCATGGTTGCCTGTACAAACATTTTGGAATCAAAAAAGTTGCAAAAGGAATGCATGTTTTTTTATTTCTTTGATTTTTTTTTAGTCCGTTATAAAAAATTATAGTTTTAAGGTTTATTTCAATTAGAAAACATTTTTTGCGAATCCATATATACTATACTATCTCCAAATTTTCAAAAATCAGATATGCAAGTTCACATTACAACTATACTTTTTCTACACTCCTGATCACTCTATAATTTAAGAGGTTCGGTCAGAAGCGGATCTAACCTGATTAAAGTGAGTGGGCGTTTTGTTACTTATTTTTTTTTCATTAGACAGTCTTTATATAATTTCTAAGTTTTTTTTTGTATTTCGTATATTTGTTTATACCTAAAAATCAAATTTGCGAATATTTTTATTTTCAAAAAATCATTTTTTTGCGGTCATTGTCAGACACTTTTTGCGGAACACCCTTTTGTATATTAAGAATAAGTTTTTCTTGTATTTTTTTTGTCTGAGTATCAAAAAACGAGAGAGAAACTTATACCGTATACAGAAACCGGTAATTGCAATTTCAAGTTTAGTTCTATTTTTCGGTGCTGTATTGTATTTGGTTGAAATAACTTATGTATATTGTATAAATAAAATGATCGAATCAGGTGTGACACAAAAACTGAACAATGTTATATTGTACAATTCTCTATGCTAATTAAATGCATTACCATAAACTAATGTACCTAATTGATGAGGATATTTAATTTAGCTACAAACATTCAATTTTATTAATCTTGTTTTTATGCTTTATTTTATTATTTTATGGTAATGCATTGCAATTGTTACATGTGAAGTGCGCAGGGGTCAACATGATATAAATTTCAAGTATTCAAATAACAATAAACTATTGTATTATGAAGGTTAGGTTAGCATTTAGAAAATATACTATAGTGTTTATACTTTTAAGTTCGATATCTATATAATTAATTCAATCGAAAAATGGCATCAATAATGAGAAAAGTCCAAGCAAGATAGTTTAATTTGTATAAAACATCAATTGAAGAGATTCAAATGTGCATGACAAATGT
Organism: Bolitophila cinerea; assembly: GCA_010015015.2. Taxonomy (NCBI): domain Eukaryota; kingdom Metazoa; phylum Arthropoda; class Insecta; order Diptera; family Mycetophilidae; genus Bolitophila; species Bolitophila cinerea. Next base: position 1,522 of record JAAAKO020005310.1, on the reverse strand, counting down.
GTACAATTAATACAGTTATTAATGCGTCTTGCATATTTAAAAAACGGTACATATGAGTGCCATTCTTATTTTTTTAAGAAAAACTCACATGCTCTTTTTACCTATTTCACATGTGGTACATATATACCTATAAAAACATATATATTTAATTCTTTCATTTAATGCTTTTTGATACTTTTTCAACCTTTTCTTATATTTGAAGCTTGATCAATAAATAATTAGCTTGATACAAAAAAATGTTTGTTAGAAATTGCAACGGATCAGCTTTGGTTTTATTTGGATCAATTTTGAACGCTGTTATGTTTTTAGTAGTATATCCTTGATTTTGAACGGTTTCGGCCATCTTGTAATCTAGTAAAGTAAATTTCGCACCAATCAAAAGAAAATGAGGTGGTCATTTCCATTTATCGATAGCTTTTCAGTAAAAATAGTTTGATAGTTTGATAGTTATGCCAAGGCATGAATACATGCTATGACATTTTGAGGAAGGAGACATTTCATTTAAAAAAATGCCCGCCTAATAGTAGCTTAACAAAAAAAACGATATTTTTAATGTCTAAACCTCTTAAAATTTGGGTTGAAAAAATTAAAACAAAATCTTCAAAAAATATATATAATTTTTTTTTATTTTTCCATTCAATTTTTGTATTTGCATTTTTTAAATCCCGTGCAAACGAGTCTTGTTGCTAAGTTTGAACTATAGATCAGTTAAGTGAAAGTTCGGGTTAAAAATCTATCGACGGTTCTTTTAAATAGTCTTTACTGCTTAGTTTAGAGGTAAAAAATATAGATAACCACTTATATACAAAAAATAAGTGTTTTTTTTACTAGAAAATAACGAGAAACTCTGTTTCGTGTTTCTTAGGTTTTTAGGCGCTAATATGTTTTTTCTTTTATTCACATAAGGTTTCTAAAGTCTCCTTTCTCTGCTTTTTTTTAAATTCGTGAAATTTTACAAGAGAATCAATTTAATTCATACAAAGTAATAGAACAATTAAAAGTGTGATAAATATAAAATTAGACATACAATTGAAATAATTAAAAAACTTATGTCCTTAAAATTTGATGTGACCAAATACTCAAAAATATTTTTTAAGAAAAACAGTTAAATATATTATAAAACATATATATAAATATAAATAAAAATTGACAATATTTTTTACAAGTAAACTTCTTTTAAAGATGTTGTTTCTTAATAGATTTGCCGTCACAATAATAAAATGTACGTTGCTTTAGCATTTTTTATTGGTTCAAAGTTTTTTTTAACTGTTTAACATATTTTGTTATATTTAAGGGATGAAGTTCCAAAAGAGCAAATTGTAAAGAAAGTACCTACTTTTTTAAAACCATTGCGCAAACTAATCATCACTGCAATTTATTAGATTTCTGCAAATTTATTAGATTTCTATTATATTACAGTGTACTTTTCAATAGAAAAAGTATTATTATTAATATTCAAATTATACAATTATATAAAACTTCGAAAGTTTCGTATTTGTGGTCAAAGTTTTAGCCCATTAAA
>JAAAKO020005299.1:0-20071 GCA_010015015.2 Bolitophila cinerea | reverse complement strand
ACACACACACACACACACACACACACACACACACACACACACACACACACACACACACACACACACACACAAACACATACACAGAGCACCACATCAACAAAACAGTGTGCTGAAAGCACTTTTATACGATGCGGCTTTGATTTACGGCCGCGTTTGCAATTCCCATTTCAGCCGACTATTTTTATCCTCCTCTCTTATGTAATCCATGCAGCCAGGCAAAGAGAACGCACACACACAACCGATGTGCATACCGGGAAAAACGACAACACACCGTACTGTATAATTTATATACATATATATATATATATACATCTTTATGTACTCTTTGCAAACAAAACGTGTTCCTTCAAGTCATTGCACGCGAGACACGACCCTTCGTACATAATGTGTAACGTGGGTATGTACGTACAGTAAATATACAGTAAAGAGTACAGTGTTCTGAGTTTGTACGACGCGTTTTGTGTATAACGTCGAACTTCTTCTTCTTCTCCTGCCAAAAATGCGCGTGTGGAATGGTGATATAGAATTATATATATACATATATAGCTATACTATAAATGTTGTATATATTTATAAATATATATATATATATATAGTATATGTGAACTTCGAAAAGTATAACATCAATAATGCGAACAACGTTTTTGGGTACCTTATCTTTCTATGCTTCGTGGTCTCAACCCCTCTGTATAAAATAAGTATATATATATTATATATATATATACATACTATATGGGAACTTCATGACACGCAAGACTTGTGCCTATACGTGGGTTTGTGATAGAGCCGCCGCGCCGCCGCCGCCGCCGACGAGTTTGGATAATAAAATATTTAGCGTGCCAAGTCATCTGTTCAAACGCCAGGTCTCATGTATCATGAACACTATATATAAAATACATATATACATGTATATAATACATCATGTATATACAAACTCAAAATACAATTTATTCTCTATATATATGTTGTTTATATGTATAATATATAAGCTTTCTGCGAATAAATCTTGTCTAGCAGAATGCGATATAAACCTGTCAATACGATCGCTCCGCTCGCTTAAGGTCTAAGAACCAGATAATAAACAATGATCAATGCACCGCGAATAAAAAGGGAAAACGCGCGATAAATGCACATTGCACATTAAATGCACATGCACATGTACACACAGCCAGCCGCATCACGCGAGTGCATGATGTACTCGTATATATATTTTTTAATGGCTTCGTGCGAAAATGCTACTGATTTATGCTAAAAAAAGAATATTTTTTTATTTTGTGTTTTTTGTTTATACACTTGGTAGGTGTACATGTTTATATAATTAGGAGCACATTTTTGTTTTTGTTGGTGAACATTTTTTTTTGTGATAGATTTTCAATTATTTGGTGAATTCTAAATTGGATGCCAGATTTTAATACAAATCTCAACCTTAAAGAAATAACAGCTATACTTTTATGAAAGTGAATATGGCGAAAGTGTTTTAAACTCAAATATTATAATAACATAACAGATCAGAAGTATTGTATCTTATCACTATTTTAGCCCGCCAAAAAATTTTGTAACTGTTTAATTGAATAAACGGATGCGCTATATCTATATGCGTCAAAAAACACAAAACATCAGGAATTATAATAATTTAATATTTATTTTTAGCATATAAATTCAACATCAATTAAAACAATAAATGTCACATACACTGAAGAAAAAAAATGTAAACTGGAAGAAAAATATGGTTCCCCAACCTTGGACGGTATAAACATTAAACATTTTCGTGTTTTTTCCTTAAAACACAACAAACAGTATGGAATTTATATTAAAATTGCTAAATATTCCTTGATGAACCTCATTTTTAAATGTAATTAAATTGTAAAATAAACTATAATTAATTTGAATTAATAAAATATATACATTTCTTTTTTGATGTTGACTATTTAAACATAAACAATTTAGATAATATGGTAATACACTTTAAAAACACTTTAAAAAAAATATATATTAAAAAATTGTGTGAAAAATTCTTGTCAAGTGCATTCTTGTCATCAAATAGTGCATTAATCTCACAGAAAATTTGTATATGATTTATATCTTATTGTAAAAAAAAGTTTGTAAGAAAATCAAAAAAAAGAATATTTTATTTTTATAAATAAAATATTAAACATTAACATTAACTAAACTATTTTAAAAAAATAAAAATTCAAGGCTATTATTTAAATTAAAATATATATTATTAAACATGTTTTTGTTGAAAACATTATGTCTTTCATGGCAACCCTTTAGGCAACGGGGACTAAATATATATTTAAATGTTATATAAAAACATTTAAACATAACAAATAAAAATAGCAAATTAACACTCACTTGATATTTGGCTTCGCCTTGTTGATCATCATCTCACACAGCGGGCAATATTGTTCGACACGCAGGTGCTTCATCAAGCAACTGTGACAAACTGTAATTTGAAAAGATTAAATAATGTTAGTTACATTTAATATTAAGCTTATACTAATTAATATAGTGGGATCACGTAATAATGCAATCTACGAAACAACGTTGAATTAGAAAAATGGCATGTTTAGTTTAGTCACTCTGTTTTAGTTTATGACTTCGAAGATGTCTAAATCAACTCATCAGAATATAATACTCTAGTTTAGGCTATTATTTGACTTGTTTTTTGATACTAGATTGTTATTTACCATGAAATGAAAAGGAGTAGAAGGTCAGGCAATGGTAAAAGAATGTAGGGTTTTCCATAACAGATTTTTGAATTTAATGATAAGATAATTATAGTTTAGTTAAAAAAGAAAATTGATAAGGTACTCGTATATTGTGCTAACACTAAACATTCTAAACATTCATGTTAATTAAAAAAATGCATCTGATTTAGTTTATTGATTATATGTCCAGGCCCTCTAAAATGAGTTATTTAAAAAATGCACTTATAATTTTCCACCACCCTAATGTATATGATTATATGTATATGTATATATGTGTGTATGTACTCGCGTGCAGGTCTTTCTCTTCAAACATATTACACTGTACAGATAAAGAGAGTGCGCAAGCGTGCGTTTCTTTACTGTTCCGGTCTATAAACAATGGAAAACATAGGCATATGCATAATTTAAAATGTTAGGTATATATAAATGTTTATATATATGTATATATATATATATATAAAATATAAATATATTAGAATTAAATATTATATTTAAATATTAAGCCGGCATGTACAGATTTATAAAATCAACAACTCACTCGCATATATCATGTAAAAAGATCCCAAAGGAATAGCTTAGATAGCATTGTTTGTAAGCTTTGAGTGAGATATGAAATAATTATTATTAAAAATGCAATCAATTGTCTAAATACTTTCTTGGTAATAATTGAATATGTATATTTAAAGTAAAATATTAATATAAAAATATACCACTATTTATTATATTAAATGCATAGAAAATCATTGTTTTATTTCCATCACAAAAGAACTTGAATCCAAAAAAATGTTTCCTAAAAAATCCTGTTTTTATTGGCTGTGTGCCCACTTGAATGCATAGGTAATAAATCTCTATACTTTCAAATAACTATTAAATATAATTATACGTTTGTTAAACTCTTTGATAAATCCTAATATACAGAGTATATTTTAAATGGACAGAAAGTCTAAAATTTAAATAAATTACCGCAAAGTCCATAGTTTAGATTATATCAAATTATTCCCTGACCGCCCTCATTACCGTTATCTATAATCTTTAACAAAAAAATGTCTTCAAAATACTTACACGAATGCAGGCACTCCACAATGGTGGTTGCATCGATAAGATATCCCTTGCACAGGTGGCATGTTATCTGTGGACACACCGACTTCAGTGTGACCTTTGGTGGCTTGTGAATCAGACTAGACGAGTCCTTTGGCACTTCGCTGATTTGTGCGGTGGCTGATGCAGCGGCTGCTACAATGCCTCGTTCTTCGGTCTGTTTGGGTTCCATTGTCGATAGAAAATATGTCTAAAAAGAAAAATAGATTTAAAAACATGTTATAAAATTAATTTTAAAATTAATAATAAACTAAGCGATTATTATGAGCTGAATGAACAGCATTTGTGCCTCGCAATTTGTAGAGAAAAAGGCACACGCACACAAATACACATTCTTATGATGGCATACAACACATGTGTGATAATCTTCTTTTTTCCAGAGGGGTTGTTTTTGCCGCTTTAATACTACTGAGTGGTTTGCGTGTAAATGAGAGTATGCGTGAAAGAGATAGAGAGAACATATGTACAGTAGTACCGTTGATGGCTGAGTCTGTTGTCTGTGTTTCGGTATTTGTATATATATATTTATATATATATATAGTATATACGAAGCCACGACATACCAGCCGCAGCATATATATTATACACTATATCTACAGACAAATACCAAATAGAAGAAACGTGTGTAAAGTATACAGATTATATGTTTATGTATGTGTGTATGCGATACAATTCTGTATATGTGTATGTTTACATTTAAAGAATTTCCAGGGAATTTTGTCGGTTTTGTGTCAATTAATGGGCATTCACATTTACATAAACCCATAAAAATTTCCCTTGATGATTTTTGAACGATGGTCGAGTGCGTGCGTCCCTTTAAATATAAATAATACACATTAAAAACAAAACGACAACTATATGCATTTATACTGTAAACTATAATATGTAAATTTAAGCTAATCATTTCATTTGACATTTTTCTTATGTTATGTTTTATATACAATTTTATTAAATTTCAAATAATGTTGAAATTAATATACGGATACGGATGTTTAATTTGCAAAGTTTTATATTACAAAAAAATTAGGCTGAAGCGACATTGACCGCGGGCAACAGCCCCTTTTTACCCTTTTTGCAAAATGGTTGTTTTTTGTGTCCAACGGCATTGCTTTATGTGCGAAGCCATACAGATGTGTGTATGGTATAATAGATATATAGTGTATATGTATAGTATACTTTAACATATATATATATATATATAATACATGATCGTACCCGTCTATTGATTGGAAATTGAAAGCGACATATTGTGGGTTTTGGCGCGTATAGTCTCGAGATTGGATCGAATTCAATTTATGTATATATACGAGATGAGATTGCAGGGAAGCTAGGGATATGAAAACAAACTAATTAAAAATTGTCATCAATTCCATTTTTGTAGCCTATTATGTTTTTTTTAATTAGTTTAATAATAAAATCTATAGTAAATTCATGTAACTATAGAAAACCTACCGACGGTTCAAAAGAATTCGCCTAATGTCTAATTTACTATTCCCATTACAAACACACACACACATACAAAATCTTTCTTTAGCGTAAATGCACGCACAATCGCAAGTATAGCCTAAGTATATGTATATATACGCAATTTGTAAATGTATGTATAAGTATATATACTTATACTTTTAAAGCCGGCTTTTGAGTCTCGAGATAAGAAGTTGTGTCGCCGTCAATATGACTAATTTACGTTGCTTATATATATTATATAGTATACTGTATATATTACACATATATACGCGCACAATTTCATTTGAAAACATTTGAATATTCACATAAATTCTTCTCTATAGCATATTAAATTCACATTATATTCAGCGCAGCCTCGTCGTACACACACATAGACATATATAGTCTATACAGGGCTATAGAAAAGCAAATACATTGGTATACGCATATATATATATATATATATATATATATATATATCGTATGCATGTGTGTTTGTGACTGGTATTTATTGTATGCGAGCGCACGCGTGCGCTATTTTGAACAAACAGAAAACATGTTTATGTCGAGCAAACGTAGTGGAATGGTGCACTTTGTTGTGGCGCATATTTTATTATAATATTTATATTAAAAAATGTTGGTTTTGGTTTATAAATAAATTGCAAACTAGGCCGAGAACAAAAAACCTTTGCTTTTTTAAAAATAGAATTTGGTTTAAAACGGACTTAACTTTCACGACTTAAACAACTACAAGATAGGATGTATGCGAATTGTTATAAAAAAACGGATGTCATATTAAGTCATATTAAGCCACATGCACTGTATTACTCATTTTCTATTGCATTTCGGTGTGATAAAGGACTCAAAAAAAATTACATAGACATTCTTAGGTTGGGTTTGATTAAGTTGGTCCAAATCCAGTTAAAAGAGTTGTAAAAGCTACCTTGACAAAAAAAAACTTAACTAAAAGGACTATATTTACTATTCCCATTACGTGTTCTGGCAATGTCTGAACACTTTTTGTATAGGTCTTGTGGGCTTTCCGCAAAGTACTAGTTCTACTTAGCCATAATTAGACCCTCGCATGGAAATCGTGAGTGAACTACAAGATAAATATCTGCACACTGCTTTATACATACCCATAGGTCTCCAAATCGGGTGTGAGACAAGGAACAGTTTTAGGAGAATATCTATAGTGCGAGAGTAACTAAATCGTCACTTCACATAAAGTGGCAAAGCTAGTAGGTCTATTGTATACCAGTACTTGGATAGCCCAACTTGCAATCTTCACTTTATCATCAATACCTTTAATCTAGAGTTTCGCTCTTATTTTCAATATATATTAAATACCAAATAGGTATAAGTATTTTTAATTATTGCCCATCGAAGTTTACCGAATTTTATAAAGTTCTATATCTATTAGACAGGTACTCAATTCTAGACGACTCTGTCTAAAATCCAAATTCCTATATATTTCTTACCTTATAGCTAAAGATAACGATTTTTGCGCACATAAAAATATATATTTTTCCGCATCTAATTTTGACATAAAGTCAGTTGACATAAAAAAACAGTTTCTCTTTTTCTACAGACCCTACCTACATACATTCTTGCTTATGCTTAAGCATGGCTCAATGAGTATATAATATACATATATACATTGATTTAAAGCCATATATGTAATATATGGTATGAGGACACCCATGTATTCCCATGAGATCAACTCATATTATACGCAACACATACACCGTATGCTCAAACGATATGTATAACATCTACATATATCCATCAATGTATAGGCATACCTTTTATATAAACATCAGAATACATATTAACATATATATATATATATATATTTACATATGCGGTAAAACGGACATGGCGAGCTTGTGTGCACTTGACAGAATTACATCAGAGAATTAAAAAATAAAGCGGGAATTAATGATACGCCCTTTGTTTGAGTTGTTCGAGACTAATTAATGACCGTCGCACATGTGGAGCAACGCATACCAACATGATTTTACATATATTTGTATGTACATAAATGGAATAAACATTAAATATTTATGTAATAATATTTAATTAGTTTTGGTAAATTATAAATTATAAAATACCGCCTATAAAATCTTCTCTTATCACCAATTCACAATAAGACCTTTAGAATTTTTGTCGAAAATCGGCAGAGTCGTAAAATCTCCCGCATGCATTATATACTCGTATTTGTATGGTGTATGTGTGTGAACCTATGTATATATATATTGATAATATGTATACTCATTTTAGCATATAAGCAAATATATGACATATCGAGTGGACACAGCGGGTCTGAAGGACGTTCGTTTTGCTATGGATGACCTGCAGGCATTCACTCGTTAAAATGTGCCGGTAAAATAGTGCATGTTTTTTTAAATATATGTATTTTATAGTTTTTACTAAATATGAATTGTAAATATGAATAATATTTTTGTTTAATATTTGAATTCTTCAATATGTAACTCATAAAATAAAAAAGATCGATTTTTCATGTCAACGACCTCACACTTATTTTACGGATTTTAAATATAAATATTTTACCCTAGCTATAGTGGTCCACATAGTAATATACGTTAGGGAACGATAACCCGATAGGGTACAATATTATAGAATCCTTCGAATCGTTGTTGAGGTATACTTAGAAATACGATAGAGAGATATAATGTTTTATAGAACTTATATATAAGGGTTTCTTTATTAAATATCTTGTACCAGATCTCATTTCGTTGTATATTATCTTGAAAATGGAGCAACGAACAGAACTCACAAGGGGCGGAAATAGTAAAATAATCCTTTAAAAATACCAAATTCTGGTAGTTTGGTAAAAAAAATGATTTGCTTCCTACAATTCATGTAACTTAGCTTTGAATATAATTTAATTTAGTATTGTAGACTATTCTAGGCTCTTGCGGATACAAATCCAAGGTACAATCTATGGTTATCAAATTGAAGGAAGAGGAAATATAAATATTATCGTTTATTTATTAAACTAACTACCCTTTTGTTGGTGTAGCGGTTTTGGCCATTACATTAATAAATTAGATGGTTCTGTAGGTGGTATTAGGTAACTGTTTGTCTGTCTAAATAAACAAAATTGGCACTTATAATTCGTTTTTTAATTAATGAGATTGAGCAATGACTCTAGAAAGCTATTTTAAAATGAATAGTTAAATAATAATAGCATTGCGATAATGATGATAATTATCGTAATGTACCGACTTTACAAAGACAATTCAAGATATGATTGTTATTTTTATTGGAGTTGATACAATATTAAACAAAATCAAACATTCGATCTCACTGCAACAAACGCAGTGTCTGATAGGGCCATTCTGCAGTGCCTAATACCGTCTCCTTGTCTCTGTTCAAACGACTCTTATATATAATCAATTTAGCGGCTTAGGAGCAGACTTAGGATTTATTGGCATTCATTAAGAAGGATTTTGGAGATTCCACATTGTGATTTAAAGCCCAAGTGTGATGCCTGGCCACATTTCAGAAAGTACCTTATCCAACTATCGCTGAGTGTGTATAATATGCCGAGGACATATTTCGATCCAGTGATAGGATTGTATAGTACCTATTTTGGCCAGGTAAGTTCTCGTAGGCTATTGAATTGAACTTCTGTCAGGTTTTGCTCCGCACTCAAGACATTTATGCAACTCAAGTTTAAATCATCTGTATTTTATTATATTTATGGAAATTGCGAAATATCGTAGATAAGAGACTTCGCTATAGGGATAGAAGATTTATCCATTTTCGTGTGCTGAGAATGTAATTGGTCCTTAGGGGCACTTTAACTTACCTGGAGCCTCTCAGCTTATTTAGGACCACTATAAGTGCTTATATAAAATCAGTTGTCCAAAAATATCAGTATTTTAGTTTTAAATTGCGTCTTTTCTGTCTGACAAGAAAAGGCACCCTTTAATTAGGTATAATAATAATAACAAAAATATAAACTATATATAAATATACTAACCTTCTAACACGCAGACAAGTCGTGTGTAATCGAATCGTCTGGCGCTCTACAGCGACGGAAACCTTCTCCCAGCACACATAATCCAAAAAATCCAACAACAAAAAAACACTGTAATCCAAAATGTTGCGAGAACGACACTCGATCCGCTCCGGCTGCGCTCTGCTTGTGTATTTCCACACGACTTCTTTAATGTGCTCCTTCTCAGCGATGTCAACGTATATATATATATATATATATATATATTATAATATTCCAATGTATTTTTGGGTAAATTCCGTTTCTATCAACCCCTCTATGCGCTACGGCAGCAACAACAACAACTAACACACATTGTTTGTGTGCGCTGTCCCGGCAACGTAAAAATTGCACTCACACACACATATACACTGAAACACACGAAACGCTCGCTGCTCGTAGCCGACGTGTATATTTGAAACGAAACTTGTATATAAAAGACAAACCGAACCGTGTGTGTGTGCTCTGCTACCCGACCGACAGTATATAATTGACATTCACTAACGCACTCACACACATCCACACACACTCTCTCTCGTACGTACGCGCGCGCTCGCTCTGTGTGCGTGTTTGCTTATATACCGACGTCGCGTGTGCTGCTTAACTACTTATATACTGCGCATGCTCATGCTCTTATTTACTCGGACTGTTCGTTTATAATAAATAATCTCTATAATTAGACTCGACTAATTCAATGGTAGCAGCTATTTTTTTGTACGGCTACCAAAAACACTGTAGGTTTTTTAAAGCTAAGAATTCACGATTAAAAACACTTTATTTTAGTTAGTACACGCGCGTTACACAACAGTAAATAACACTATAATTAATTAACAATATCCAGTTTCCGGCGAGTACAGTGTGAAAAATTTGCCGCTACGCGTATTTTGCGACTTGCTTCAACAAACGTTCGAAATCAACTGAAAATTGCTTCGCTTTTAGTGTACACACGATTTTGTTGCCAGCTGCTTCTTGTGTGCGAACGAACAAGCAAACGAACGCACAAACGAAGGAAAGAACAAAAAAATGTTGTTAGAGCCCCCTCTTATTTATTCCACTAAGTTTTATATTATATACTCAATTTGTATATACATATATTATATTGTGTTGCCTTGTCAAACGCACGTACTGCTATGGCATGTCTGTATATATATACGCGAGCAGTTGTTGTCTCTGTCGTGCGCCCGGTCGAGTTTCACATAGCCGCTGAGAGTTCTGTGCTGCGGGCTGCATATGCGTGTGTGTGTGTAGTCATATTATATATTTCTAAATTCGATTTATGTCTACTTACGAAATCGTCCGCACGAGAGCGCTGCTGTGATATATATGTTTGCGTGTGTGTGTGTGTGTCAGTTTGCTCTTATGTGGTTGTTCGCATTTTCCTCTTGTGCTCTGTTTCTGCTCTATCAGTATAAATGTATACTTTATATGCACAGTGCTCTTTGCTATGTAGATAGGCATTTCTGATTATATTTTATGTTTGCTTTATGTTCTTTCGTGAACGTCGGGTCCGGGTCGGACGAGAAAACATGCTCGTACTTGTTTTCCGAAGTAACTTCGGCTGGCTATTGAAATTACAAGAATATATATCTGCGATATTGCGATGAAACAAACTGCGTGCGTTCGTTTGCGTTGTGCAGCAGTTCGTCGTTGCCATGTAAATATACGAATGTGTGAAACATTGATACACAGAGACAGCAAGCAACGAAGCATACACGAAGAAGTGTAAAAACAAAAATTCGAGAGTTTTTCTGTGTGCTGTGTGTCTGTGACTGTGTTTCTGTGTGTGTGTTTGTTTGCCATACGTAGACGTACCGTACGACGGCCGTTTTATATAAAGCGCTGCGCGTGCGACACAGACCATTTGTTTGTATACATGGATCAGCAACTCACCGATTCAATACGATATTATTATTTTGTGCGCCGTGCTGTTTTGCTGTTCTATTCTGGAGCTAGAAGGGGGGTGGATGCCAAATTTATGTTTGCATTTTATTAGTTTTATACGGTATATATAATATGCGCGCATGTATTAGTATTTAGGTATTGCGGGAACACTCTATCTGCATATATGTATATGTAGGGTAAATGCGGAGGGTGCATTTTATGTCTTTGCACAGGTTTACATTGGGAATTAGATTAGAAAATGTCATGTTATTTACATAATGTGTTGCATAATAACGGAGAGTGCGCGCGCGAGCGCAATGTGGCATATTTTTGGAGGGTGCGGCTGTTTTATTGACAGAGGGCAGTGAATGTTCATTTTTAATGAGGATTTATACACGCGCAGGTTGAATGTATATTGGGTAAGGTTTTTGGAATTAAGGATGTGTGAGGTTTTTTTATGTATAAGATAAATGGTGAGCAACGCGTTTCACTCCACGGCGTGTCATTGGATTGGCTTTTGGTAAAGGATAACTTTCGTGCCCTATCTCAAAAAAATTATCATCATGAAAATCTTGTTTATTGGATAAGAATTATGTATTTTTTGGGCAAAATACTTCCTTTTTAGGTAATATTGTTATAATTATATATACTGAAAAACTACCAATTTGGGTAAGATATTTGTCATTCTTGTAGAAGATTTTATTCCTCTTAGGTAAGTTTTTTTTCATTATTGGGTAAGATGATCTTGTTTTGGAGAAGATTTTCCTCCTATTTGACAAGAAATTCTTCTTTGTAAAGGTCAATTATCTTCACCATATTTACATTTTCAAACAAATATGTCAAAACTGAGTAAGAATTTAATCCCTTTTTGATCAGATATTTAGTACTTTTACGCGGACAAATTCCATCTCTTTTTGTGTACAGATTTTTATGCTTTTTTAGGTATGGTCATAATGCCATCCTTTTTGGGGATGAAAAAAGGATGAATTTCATCCTTTTATTTCTTAGGATGCACTAACCTATTTATACAATGAATTTTGTCTGATTATAAGCTATGAATACACTTTTAAACTTTTATATTATTTATTCAAAAATAAATTGCACAATAAAAGGTATGACTTATTTTAAAGATTTTTAAAGTTATACAAAAACACCAAAACTAATAAGAGCTCTATTATTTTAGTTCATATCAGATTAATCAATATATTATTTTAGGGGATATGTTTATGTTTAGACTTTAGAGTAAAATAAATAAACAAATTTCATCCCTGTATTTTATTCGAGTATTTATAGTCCATATTTAATTTGCTGAGAATTTTATACTGCTGATTACGGATCGTTTGAACTTTATATGATGGTAAATTTTATATAAAATGAAAAGTTTTTTTAGTTTCTGGTTAATATATATTTTTTTATTGACTATATACACAAAGCAGTTATGCTCGTCTTTTATTAGTTGAATAAAGTGTATATTTTGGATTTAGGTCTTCGAGCAGCAATAGGCCTCAGTTAGAATTTTCGGGCCTACCTTTTTTTCAGACCGGCTCGTTATTATGGTCTGCACCGCTTTTTCAGTCTGGAACGGTTTTTCAGTCCAGACCGGTTTTTCGATACGGACCGGTATTTTGATGCGGACCGGTTTTTCGAAACGGACCTGTCCCTGAATTCTGTGCGATATAATATCGTGTACAAAACAGCTAGTTCGCCTACTGCTTGCTGCGCACATAATTCAGGTGCGGAACCGGTTTATATTTCTGGACCGGTTTTCCTGTCTGGACCGGTTTTTTGGTCTGAGCCGGATTTTCGGTCTGCACCGGTTATTCGGTCTGGACTAGTTTTTTTTATGTGGCCTCTTTCTTCGGTCTGGACCGATTTTTCGGTCTGGACCGGTTTTTTAGTCTGGACTGGTTTTTCGGTTAATCTGTTTTTTATCACGGTTAACCGGTCCCAAGAATTTTGAATTTTGATAGTACTAGTTAACAATATACATGGAGATGGGGTCACCACTAGTTCCTAGATAATTGGAATGGTTCTTTTCCCATTACACCAAACTATTACTTATTATTGCCCATCATTATAATAATAATTAATTGTATTATATTCCAAAATTATTTGTTTTTTTTTTAAATATCAACGATTCTATGAATTGTGTTAAATTTTTGATATATTTTCCTTATTTCAGAGTTCACCCAAAAAATATTATTGGATCAATTTTCGTTTCTACTATGATAATTTTTTACCGATCACAAGGAACGACAATGATCATTACCGATTACCGCACTGTAGCACTTGAAGGGATGTCCCCTTGAAATATAATAATAATTATTCTTAACATGTTGATCATTAATCATGAAATCGTTTATCATTATAAATGTCAAGTATGATATTTTCGATTGGCATGAACAATTTCACGGTTAATTGGAATATAATATCAGTATGACTAATTGTTGCTTTTGGACTCTACAATCTGTAACGGATTGAAAAAGTGAAAATTCAAATCTATCGGTAATAGTATGAAAAAGGAATCTTGTATTAAATTTTACCCTTATTTATTGTAAATGAATTTTACTATTTTAATGGACTTTAAATTGAAACATTTTAATAGATATATTTTAAAGTTCAACATTTGGATCCCTTAATTGAGTAAAGTATCAGAGATAATATATATATAAATAGTATTTTAATATAATTATTATATTACTTAAACTTTGCTAATCATTAAATACTTAATCATCATACTTGTAATAAGTTGTAATTATTCTCCAACTAATAATGTAATTTAAAGGCTTACAGTTCATGTTTATTGTGTTTTTGTTTTTTTGCGTAAAAATAAATACTTGAATTTGTTAAAGATGCATATTTATCTTTAAGATTGTTTATAATATTCATTGGTTTGAATTACTTTACTTTTAACTACTTATTTGTATCGTAAAGGTCAAGTATTCAAATTGTTGAATAGCCTTGGGTATTTTATATTACCCGAGGCTATTTAATATTCAATATAAGATGCATAATGCATCGACATGCATTATTTAAATATATAATGCTCGTTTTTTTTATTATAGAGCACGTAAACCAATTTTTTATTTTACTACTTACGTATTATGTTATGCAAAGAAAACTTAAGATTCCAAAATAAACAAGATAACCATAATTGTTTTTCCACTATTTGCATATTAGCTATTTTTGGTTGAAACTATAATAATTTGAAATTAGTTGCCATTCCTAAGTTATATCTTAAATGCGGATAATATTTTATATATAAACTGAATTGAAATATTTCTATTTTGTATTTTATAGAAATTTATTCAAGTCATAAATTCAAAACAAGTGGAAATAATATTCATCAATTGCTATATTTCTTTTGATCAGTTTTAATTACAAGACCACATGCATTTTTTTTAGATTTTCTATAATATTTCTCTACATTATAACTATTAATATGATCGTATTATAATAATACAATACATTTATAATTGAAAATATTTTTTACTGCAAAATCACACAAGATGTACAACATAAAAATAATGCTTAAATTGCCAATATTCATAAAAGCAGATAAAGGTTTGCCGTGTAGTTCATTACGTCGCTAAATTGTGCTGATTCTGTTCAAGGTGAGTTTCAAAAAGTATAAAAACCGAATCTGTAAGATGTGTAAGCGTTAGAAGAAGTTAAGAAGCGAAACCAGACATTACAATAATAATCAATACAGGCTAGAAACATTTAAGAAACATGAAGCGTAAGAAATTACTTAAATTACTTTTTTCGTTAATTAATTAGTTAGCTAGTCAGTTTTGGATAGTATAATATAATTATGATTTCTTTCAGATAAACTTATTTTGATGTTTGGAATCGTGGCCTTTGGGGCAACACTTCATTCAAAAGCCTTTCAAACCCAGCAACAAAATATCGGCCAAAATGAATATGGAAGACAAAAGAGAATGATAAAAATTGATGATTTCATACATTTCCTTTCGAAAATAGTGGCTTCAGTTCAGGAACATCTGCAGCCGTTTACAATGTCATCGCCTCAAAACACCATTTCACAGCCCGGAACGGGTCTTGCACCACTTGGGTCCGTACAAGGCTCTTTGCAGATGCAGGGTCATATACCACCGTTCCAAACAAATTCACAGCCTGGAACGCAAACACATCATCAGTCAGCCTGGCCAACTATGTCGCAACACTCGCAGCAGACGCACCCAATTTGGCCTTCACAGACCATATCACATCAGTCCAGGCCGGGAAACACACAGCCGCAGATGCAGCCGATTTGGCAAATACTGCCGGCGTCAGGACAAGCGCAGCAACACTCACAGAACTTCATGCCTCGACCGGATCATCCGCATTCGATTTGGCAAACCGTGACTGTGCAGAATTTTGTACCTGGCCTCATGCCATCTCAATCATTTGGACAAGGTCCTGCTCCGTCACACACTGTTTCTCACGTCAACCCGCATCTTCCACAGGCCATTTCTCAATCACAGCCAGGTAACACACAGCCGCAGTCCGTCGTCCAGAACTTAACGCCCAATCCGGGGCAGACAGTGTCTAAGCAACCGCAAAACGTGGTACAGAGTGGACAAGGTCCTGTTCCGGCACAGACTGTGTCCCACTTTCCACAGACCATTTCGCAATCAGAGCCAGGTAACACACGTCCGCAGTCCGTCGTCCAGAATGTATTGCCCCCTTCGGGGCAGACAGTGGCTACGCAGCCTCAAAACATTGTGCAGAATCTCAGGAACGGCCTCAGTCCATCACAATCAATTAGACAAGGTCATGTTCCGTCACAGAATGTTTTACAAACCCAGCCGGCCGTCAGGCAGCCTGTGGCTATGACGCATGCAGCGCCTTCTCCAGTACAGCAGATGCCGCCGGCGGCGGCGGCGGCGCCGGTTCAATAGCCAATAACAAAACAATATAATAATAATCTTTAGATCAGTAGATGAGAATAATAATATATCTAAAAAATTCACTAATACTTTGTAAACTGTGTTCAAGCTTATCGAATTCCGATTAAAGTCCGATCGAAGTAGTGGCGCTTTTCTACACAAAACCAAAATGCCATAGAAATACACTAAAAACGAAAAAGAGGTTTTTGTTTTAACACTAGAATGGGATGCTGGTCTTGATCATTTTGACTTCAAACAGACATTTTTGTACATCAAGGTCGGAAACTGTATGACATCTAGAAAAAAGTCACGGAATTCTGGTTCATTTTTGGCACTTTTCTAAAATATATTTTTTCAAAATATTGCATCGTGGCATGCCTGCTGGGCCTAATCAGGCCCACACATCGGTTCCCGGATTAGACAATAAAACATTTTTTCCACTGAAATCGATTTTATTCATCAAGATAGTTTCCTTCTAGGCTGATAAAAACAGGCCAGCGACGCTCTCAGAACGATTTGTCTTTGGCCTCAAAATAGGCTTGAGTTTCGGTAATCACCTCCTCATTTGAGCCAAATCTCCTTCCCTGGAGCCTCTTTTTGAGATCTGCAAAAATAAAGTAAGCGCTGGGCACCATAGTTTCCTTCTAGACTGATACAATCAGTCCAACGACGCTCTAACTTTTTAATGACTTTTTTATAAAACGATTTTTGGCTCAAAGTAGGCTACAGTTTTGACAATCACCGCCTTGATTTTGGTAGATCTCAAAAAAAATCTCCAGGGAAGGAAATGTGGCTCAAATTAGGAGGTGATTGACGAAACTGAAGCCTACTTTGAGCCAAAAGATAAATCGATCTACAAAAAAGTCATCAATAAGTTAGAGCGTCGCTGGACTGATTGAAAGGAAACTATGGTGATGAATAAAATCGAATTCAGCGGAAAAATGTTGTTTTTTGTCTATAGACCGGGATTTTATTGACGAGTGCGGTTTGTAAGGCCCACAAATTTATGACCCACAATATTTAAAGCTCAAAGCGCGCAAGGCCCAAAGTGTGTAATGCTATGATTACACGAACTGCTACTATCGACAGTTGGCCTCAGTTGGCAACAGTTGACGACAGTTCATGTAATCACCCAAACAGGCCACTGCGCATATTCAACTGCTTACTAACTGTCGAAAGTAGCATTTTAGTATCAGTCCGTGAATTGCTATTGAGAAAAAAGAAAATCAAAGATTTTTTTTAATATGAACTGTTATAGGTGTGTGCTGATGCTATAAAAGTGTGCTCGGCAAAGACCGAAATTTTATTCCCTAAAGAAGATCCGGAACGAAAAAAAACAGTATATTGTTCACATTCTTTGGCCGGCAATTCCCTGTTTACCTAATCTCGTCCTCTCTCCACACTTCTCTAATATTATACGGTTTCTCAAGTTTCTAACTCAAAAACTGATAAAGATGTAGAACCGTGCGGTTTTATAATATTTATTTGGTATTAATTTCGAGACATCTTGTAAAAAAACTTTCTTACCAAAAAAATAATGTTGAGGTTGCCATTTATAATTATTTATCGATAACAAACAAAAAAAAAATGAGATGGGCATTATTTATTATTTATCAATAACTATTCAGTTAAAAAATGAAAACATCTAAGGCCATTTGAGATAGCTGTGGAGCATATGCTAAACAAAACAGTGCGAAACTGTTAAGTGTGACGTTGGCAATAGCATATGCCTAAATCTCAGTTCACAACTGTGAAATTTAACAAAAACAGCAGTTGCGACTGCGCAATGTGGTTACACGAACTGCTACTTTTAGGCAGCGACAGTTGAGACAACGATGAACGAGAATACGATGTTTGGGTCATGTAAACTTTGGGCCTTACACACTTTGGGTAACACATTGGGCTTTACGCTTTTTGGGTCATGCAAACCTTGGTCTTTAGGCGCTTTGGGTCCTGAACTTTTGGGCCTTACACTCTTTGTGTCTTGCATACTTTAGGTGACAAATGTATGGGTCTTACGTGCTGCACCGATCGTCTTCATCGACTTGTGACACGATGCGTTGTCTAGGTAAAAGAGCACTATTTTCTTGGCCATATGAGGTATTTTTTGCGATTTCGATATTTAAACGGCTCAACAACGGTATGTAATATTCACTGCTGATGGTTTTTCCCATTTCAAGGTAGTCGATGAATATTATTCCTCGGGCATCCCAAAATAGCGAGGCCATAACCTTGCCAGCCGACATTTCTGCTTTTGGTCAACTTATACTGAGGAGTGAAATCTAGGTTTCATCCACTATCACATAAAGACGCAGAAATTCGTTCGGATTGCGCCTAAAAATGGCCAAACAGCTCTCCAAATCATCGACACGATTTTGTTCTTGGTCCGGTGTTAACAAATGCGGAACTCTTTTCGAGCACAGCTTTTTTATTCCCAAATGATAATACAAAATATTGGACACACTACCTTTTAATATCTTTAGGATGACAGCTATTTCCTGCTATTTTTGTTTTCAGTTTTTTTTTGACACAATTATTTTGTGGCTTTTTTTATTATCGGAACAACTGGCTCATTTGGCCGACCAGAACGTGCAGCATCATCGGTGTCCGTACGACCACGTTTAAAGTCAGCATAATCGATGTTAGTTAATTGATTACCTGGGGCAGAAGTGTCGTTATGCTTATCACGACACTGTTTTGCTTCGACGGTGTTTACTTTAATTATTTATTTTATTAGACACTTTAGCGAAGCCATTTCTGGGCAAGTGTGGGACATTCTTTTCAAACTTTACATTAAATTAGATAAAACATATATATAATATAAGGTGTGTATGTAAAATGAAAATAATGAAGAGAAATGAATAAATTAAGTAGGAAGACTATAAAAAGTTATAAAGGTTGTATATTATTTGGAGCTTGAATTGGAAAGGCACGATGCGAGGATATCTCTGACAAAGTATGGTGGTGCTTTTGCCTCATTTCTCGTCTTTCTGTGCTTCGGTTCGGGCATGCCCAGATGACGTGGTCCACAGTCTCGTAGCTATAGCAGTCGATATTGCTTTTAGCAATATTGACACGGTTAATGTGGTCTTTTAGCTGGTTGTGGTTTGCGGCAATTCTGCTAAAAGTTACCAGAAATGAGCGGCTGATGTTTTCTGATAATGTTGAATACCAGGTTTGCATTTGTATTTTTGGAAGCACTGAAAAGCACAGTCGTCTCCTTTTACCCACCTTTTTTGCCATGTGTCTCCAAATTCTTTGGACCATATTTTGCGGTAGTTGCCCCACTCCGGTTGGGTTTGGTCCAATGTTCCTTTTGTTGCTGCTTCCTTAGCTAGGGCGTCTGCACTCTCGTTGCAGGGTATACCAGAGTAGGCTGGAATTCTTATAAGAGTAACCCTTACTCCGGGTTCTTGCAGACTCCTTAGCTTGTGCCGGCAGTTGGTGAGTAGCGCAGTGGATCTAGCCTCTATCTTTGGTGGGCCCAATGCCATAAGTGCTGCCATTCTGTCAGAGGCGATTGTGTGCTGGCCGTTGTGGGGATGCTCCTCAATATACTTGCAGGATTGCACTCAGCTCTGCAGTAAATACATTTGCCCGTGATTTCAATTTATTTGCCAAGTAATTTTATCTCGTCTAGGAAGAATGCTGCGCTTGTTTCGCCATCCACCTTTGAACTATCAGTGTATAAAACAGTATTGGTTGGCTAGTATGATACCAACTTGTCAAATAGAGGTTGGGCGAGTCTGGAATATTTTGATTATTAGGTGTCCTTCAGAGTTCGTCTCATGTGCCAAAATGTTATTGAAGCGAAAAGGAGGCTTTGGTACTCCGTTCCGTAGCATGGGAAATAGTCGACAATGTTTAATTCCTCGATTGGTCGTGTTACTGCTAGCATTGCGTTATTGTAATATGTCCTTTCGAGAGCTTGCGAAGACATGCTCCTGGTCCCAGGATAGATTTCGCGAAATACTGTTGTGGCACTTGCTGCAGCCGAAAATCGAGAGTGGCTATAC